>VXBT01002978.1:404383-474348 GCA_013400235.1 Oriolus oriolus
TTGCACTGTCACAAAATAGGACCATAATCTGATTATAAATTGGACAACTCTCCATTAAAAGTAACTGTTCCTTGATGTTTCTGTCTGTGTGCAGGCATATTCTGGTCTCTCAATCTTCTCTGCTACAGCCACTGCAGCTAGTTAAATCCAGACTGACAAATGGCAGCCACATTTCCATACACTCTGTTCAGAACCGAGTCTTTATCCCACATGCTATGCTATAAAATACAATAACAGTAATGTAAATTATGCAGGGCCAGACTCATGCCAAAGAGCATTTGCTTCTCCAAATAGTCCCCGGGAATACAAAAGGGCAAACGATGTGAAAGCACAGTATAATGCCATCCCATCTAGGATTACAGGATCCTGCCCAGGAACTGTGGTATGTTCCACATGAACCTCTTGTACTAATTCTGCAGTCATCAGTTCTTCCTCACACAATTTTCTTCACTGTTCAAGCTGGGAGCAGGCAACCTTAACAGCTGAAAAGGAATGTGTCACTTCTTTGTGAGCAGCCACCAGCAGTGTTTGCCAGAGCACGAGGGTGGCCATCCCAGCGCATCCCTGACCTCTTCCAGGGCAGACTCAGACAAACTCACTGAAGGAGACAAAATGAATAAGCTCCCCCTCTCCTTTTAAAACTCAGAAACAAGTTCTGTCTCACATTCTTTTTGTCTCTCAGTTACACACGTCTTTTCTGAACATCTCCCTCAGTCTTCCCCCACTGCTCCATTTCCACATTTGCCTTTACACAAAACACAGTCAAAGGCACATCCCAGAACTTCTTTTTNAGATTTACTGAATTTTGAAAGTGCTGAGATTTAAGCATGTGTTCAAATGGTTGACTGTGCCAGGCTTTGTTGAGCTAACTACTGTGAGGCAATCTGGTTCTGACACTTTTTTCCTTTCCTTTGATTTTTTAAAATTTTATTTCTGGAGTGTTGTGCTGGAATGGATACTAACACAACAGCTGGATACAGCAGCAGCATCAGCAGGTTACCTACAACTGTACAAGTTCTGTCTCTGGGAATTCTCCCTCTCCTATCCCCTTCCCCNNTTGCACTGTCACAAAATAGGACCATAATCTGATTATAAATTGGACAACTCTCCATTAAAAGTAACTGTTCCTTGATGTTTCTGTCTGTGTGCAGGCATATTCTGGTCTCTCAATCTTCTCTGCTACAGCCACTGCAGCTAGTTAAATCCAGACTGACAAATGGCAGCCACATTTCCATACACTCTGTTCAGAACCGAGTCTTTATCCCACATGCTATGCTATAAAATACAATAACAGTAATGTAAATTATGCAGGGCCAGACTCATGCCAAAGAGCATTTGCTTCTCCAAATAGTCCCCGGGAATACAAAAGGGCAAACGATGTGAAAGCACAGTATAATGCCATCCCATCTAGGATTACAGGATCCTGCCCAGGAACTGTGGTATGTTCCACATGAACCTCTTGTACTAATTCTGCAGTCATCAGTTCTTCCTCACACAATTTTCTTCACTGTTCAAGCTGGGAGCAGGCAACCTTAACAGCTGAAAAGGAATGTGTCACTTCTTTGTGAGCAGCCACCAGCAGTGTTTGCCAGAGCACGAGGGTGGCCATCCCAGCGCATCCCTGACCTCTTCCAGGGCAGACTCAGACAAACTCACTGAAGGAGACAAAATGAATAAGCTCCCCCTCTCCTTTTAAAACTCAGAAACAAGTTCTGTCTCACATTCTTTTTGTCTCTCAGTTACACACGTCTTTTCTGAACATCTCCCTCAGTCTTCCCCCACTGCTCCATTTCCACATTTGCCTTTACACAAAACACAGTCAAAGGCACATCCCAGAACTTCTTTTTCTTTTTCCTTCTAAATTAAAAACAGATACAGAACTGTCTGATGTGCCACTACTGCAATGACCTTTTCTGAAGGAAGAAAACCCTTCACTTCACCTAGGTAGAGACCAGTTAACAAAAATCGTTAATTTTACCATCCTAGAAGTATAGGAATGGCTTAAAAACAGGAAGAAAAACATCTTAATAGTGGAATTACTTTTTTTTTACCCTTAAACCCCAAATTTAACTTGGACCAGAACTAGCTACCAAACCTACAGTATGATACGATCTAGGTCAAAGGAGGTAACCACGCATTTGAAGATGGATAGAACCAATCACCTCCCCTTAAAACAAACCAGAGAGTGCTCCATAAAGTGTGAAATGCATCAGGCTGTGCCACACTTACACTTTTAAAACCAAGTTTTTCACCAAGTGGTTCAGCATACTGCTCACAATAATTCCTTTACACCTGAAGTCATTTAGCATTTCAGAAGTTGTTCAAATGGGTTTCTACAAGGCAAACTATTGTGCTCACCTTCAGGTGTTAAGTCCAGCAATCTACATTAGTGTGGCACTCGTATGATAAATTAGACCAAAATAGCTCAGCAGTCTCATTTGTAGGGCTCGCTGCAGAATCAGTCCCAATGAACATAAAATTATCCCAGTTCATCAAATCCGAAGAACTTAGCTGAATTTGACCTGCTGACTCAAGAGACTTACAAAATAACAGCAAATAAACATTTTATCCCTTTCTCTTGGAGTTCTCACTATCCTGGTTGGCTTTGGAAGGCTTTTTTTTACCGAAGTTGGTAAAGACCAGCAAGTGATTCAAATGCAGGGGGGCTTCTTGGCAAACAGCTGCTCTAGTTCAAGGACAGTATATTCTGACTGTTTCTAAACTGTGGAGGAAACAGCCCTCCCTCAGCTTCCCAGTGCTTTCAGTATCTACATTGTATTAATAAGCACATGGTTTAAATCATATATTGGCTTTTATTCTTGCTCACTACACATTACACTAGCTTGTCAGCAGTTGGACTTCTTTTTCTGTCAGCCTCTGAAAGGCTAATTCTGGCCTTATTCTAATGGTATATTCTAATGTGGTTAAAGTTATATTTTGTAGTCATCATAATCCAAACTACCACCAACACAGGTTAATTATTAAATGTGAGTTCACTGATGTAGCATAGGAAACATGTAGCAGCTATCTCTAGTACAAATAGCACAGAGCAGCAAGGACCATTCAGATCCCACAAAACAGATTCCAGAACCTCTCCAGCGGCCCCAGAAAATCTGCCAGCCCCTGGGACAAGATGCTCATGTATGTGTCATTCTGTCAGAAAAGGTGCTGCCACCAGAGAAGCAGCTGGTTGACACAGGCAGCTTTGGTGATGGTACTGGGGATTTCTCACAGTCTTCAGGAAAAAACAGCCAGGAATTGCCTAAGCCATGCCTTACATCTCCTTGCTGAAGCCTAATCCCAGGGTCAGTGTGAGGATAGCTGACTGATCACTGCACTTTCTCTGACATGATAGTGCTTGATTCACTACTGTTAATGTCATTTCAGCATGTTCAGCCTGCATCGTCTATAATTCTGACAAAAAGGACATTATGCAATACGAAATTGCCTGTCAGACAGAGCCGGGAGAGGCACAGCACAAGAGACTGGCATATTCCAGGGATCTCTAAAAGCAGGAATGCCTGAAATCTCCTCCTGAGGTATGATGGCCATTCAGGCTTTGTCCTCAAGCATGTCACTCATCACTTCAACAGTTTGGAGATTATATTTGGCTGGCAGGATGTTTTAATTTAATTTACTAATAAAATTAATTAAAGAGTGGGGTTTTAAATCATGAAAGCTTTTTGAAAACCAAGTGTTATTGTAAGTAATCTCTTTCCACTTATCTGTTGCACAGCAGCAGTTATGACAAATATCCACTGGGTTTTTTTGCAAGTTTGAGTACCATAATTTTTCTGCTATGATTACATTTTTTTCCTACTATGAACTGATCTTAAGCAAAAGAAAAAGCTTAAATAATCCGTGTTTAAATCATGCTGTTAATTTTAGCTGATACTATCCTTTTTTAAAGCAGTTTTACATTTAACATTTTAACAGGCACCTTTCACCAGCTGCTATACAGTAAATACTTATTTCATCAGCTAGACCACACTGGAATCCACAGAAGGATCGAGAAAGAAAGTTAAATATGCTCTTTCTCCTGTCCGACAGCCAGAACAAGAGTGAAACATTCTGGGGAAGCCACATAGCACATTACTGACTTATGACATTTATCAATGTTAGATGACTACTTTAGGCCTCTGTGCTAACAGACATAAAGGAGGAGTTAAAATAACATGTTGAAACAGTCAGTTGGCTCTCTGAAGTGGAAATAAAACCAAAGATAAAGCACGTAATTTTTTACCGTGAATTAGATCTATGCAGCTTGCTATGTGAGAACATTTAAGAAAGGCTCTTGGTAACAGGTATGGAATTACTTCACTATCAGAGTAAAAAAATGTATCCTCTCTGTGTGTTTTGCTGTTTTCATCCCAAGGATAGCTCTGCTTCCCTCACAGCAAAAAAAGTTCTCTAGTACACATACTAGAACAGCTGCTCTAACAGATCTATCAGAACAAAGGCACTGGCTGAAATCTAATTTCACCAATTTTTAGAGTTCCTTAGCACTCACTATTTACACTGATACCACTAAGAGACTAGGAATGTATCTGTCAGTCCATAGGTTCTTATTTGAAGTCCATCTGTCACAGATATTGCTATTTTTACTCTTTTTATCACATAAGTTCTGGCCTGAGAAGGTGAAAAATTAAATTTACTTTTTTAGTGAACTTTTCCCTCCTCATTACAGACTGTTTCAGACAGTTTATTCTTCTTATGACCATAGAGAATAAACAGCAGGGAACATTTTATGGTTTTGTTTCATGTCTGTTTTGTTTCATGCTGTGGAACAGAATCACTGCTCCAGTCCACTTTGTCCAATGAACCCCGTTTCACCTGGTGCATCTACACCACCAGTCTGGCATATCTACACAAACACACATCTGCATAAGCTTACGTCTGTCTAGCACGTCCCAAAGACAGGATCAAACAAGATGGACAATAATTAGAAGTAGAAACAGGAATTGTTACAGACAGCTTTCCACAGCAGAAGCACCGGAGGCGAATCCAAGATTGGAATTACCAGAGATGTTGCCAGTGCCCAGTACTGAGCTCCTGCAAGCAGGCTGCAGTGTGCTCCCAGTTGCTGCCACACTCAAACACTCTGCAGGAGGCAATGACATCCTGAGTGTGTTGCAAGCCACATCCTCTTTGTGGAAGTTTATTATTTTCCTATACGTGGCCATGCAGCTGGTGCCAGAGGGATTCGTCCGTGAATTGGTGGGCAACGAACAGCAGGCGTAATAAAATACACTGCTGCTGGGAATGTTCAATTTCCCTACAACTCGTAGAATAGATTCAAGGGATCTCCAGAAGCAACTTTGTCCTGATTAGAATGTATTTGAGCCCTGAGCATCTCCTGAAGTATTTGCTCAGAGCCCGCTGAACGTAAACTTGCGCTGGAAGTACAAGTTTTTGGCGTAATGTCATTCCTTGTGTGAGACAATTTTACGGGTGCAATACAGAACCAAAGCAAAATGATATATGGGGGTCAGACCCTAGCCACAGTGGCCACAGTGGATTTCTTATACCATACTGGGAAGAAGGTGGCACAGAAAGTGGCAAGTGATCAGCAAGGGCTCTGCCATGCACGAGGCCGCTTGACCTGACACCACCTCAGGGAGCCTCACAGCTGCAGGCGGTGCAGTGCCAGAGCCTATCACAGACCCAAATGCCTCTGTGAGCGTGATATCCCGGGACTTGGCATCCAAATCCTGCAGCTACCAAACACACCCTGCTTGAGGCCACAGCTGTCAATTCTCCATCTAAACAGGGACAAGGAGAGAAGAGCAGTGGGAAAAAAGGCTGGGGCATTAAGCACAAGCAATAGCACATATTATATTTAGCTTTTAGATAATGGTTCTGTACTTCAAAGCTTTGAACAGATCCCATATTGCTGGTTGGAGTGCAAATATGGAAGATCCAGGTCAGACTCAACTGACAGTGGTCATTTCAGAAAGGGGAGAAGCAGTTCCTTGCAGTAGTCATTTTCCCTCTGGAGTCTTGTAAAACACTACTGCACTAGGGGAGCCCTCTGAGACTGCCTGCAGGAGTCAGAAATAGTATTATTTCTATGGCAGTTTTGAAGAAATTGAAACCTAACAAAGGCTTGGTCTCAGGGACTGATCAAGCAAGTACTGAGAACTGTGTTAGGCACTGGGGATGAGAGGGAAAATCACTTTGCAATAGAGCAGCATAAAATGATTGTGTAACAACAAACAACAAACAAATAACAAGCAGAGTGCTCACTAACACTCACACACATTCTCAGAGAATCTCTCCTTGGCTGCACACAGCGAGCATTGTCTGTCTAACTGAAGGGTGAATGAACAGATTCCTGGAAGCTGCAGGTACCTTCTTTAGAACTGCCAGCATGTACTGGCTGGCATAGCCTTTGCCTTACACCAGGCTAGGAAAAGCAACAGGGACAGTCAGACTTTGCAAAATAAAATATCTATGGATGCACAGAGAAATTCTGTGGATGCTATAACCACATGCACAGCATGTTAAAAGGTTCCTTCATTCCACCTACATCCCTGCCACAGGCTTCCTGAGTGATCTTGGCATACTGTGCAGAGGGTCCAATACTTCCTTTCACATGAAGAAAGGTTATTTAATTTAATAGCTGCTATAAAGTGCACTGAGACTCTTGGATCTTGGATAAGGTTGTACTCAAAATTGCAAAGTAGTTGTTAATTTATTCCTGCTAAAATCACATAGAACGAATTAGGCCATAAAATACAAGGTAAAAGAGAAAATTAATTTGGATCTGTACATGAGTTGTATCAGAAACACAGTGGTGTTGCAAAGCACTGAAAAGTTTTAAATATCACTTGTTATTCTCAGAATACAATATATGTTTATTTCTATGTGGAAAAGCATAGTAAAAATACACTTCCTTCAAATGAGATATGCTAATGTTTGTAGTGCTTTTGTACCAAAAAGCATTGCACTGTATTGGAGAAACTTTTCTTTTTCAAAGTGCAAGCTAAGTTTGTCATAATAAAATTCCTATTAGCGCTATGAGAGCATTTCTGAGAGCCACTGGCCCACACACTATATAAAAAAATTCTCCACACTCTCAAGTCACTTCACAAGTTACCAAACGAAAACTTTTATAATAATGAACACAGTGTCTAACCCAAAATCACCACCTGTAAGATGCAACCCAACCTATTATAGCATCTTTATTAAAAAACCAGAGTATTTCAGGGCCATTCTGTATAATACTACAAGCAGGCATTAGGACAGGATTCTAAAAAGGAGCCCCCACTCAAATCCTCCTCAGCAATGAGCATAGAGAAGGTTTGGTGCTCCTCTTGGGCAGTGCTTTGAAAATTAGCCATAGGTACCCAGTTTTCCAGAATGAAATAAGACTCCAGTAAGTGGAGAGGGCCACAGGAAATCTATTCTGGGAGCCTGCCTTCCCAATGGTAAAGAGACCTCTCCACTTGCATGTTTGCATTTGGCTGCCTTATTTAGGGCTGGGCTGGCAGGCAAGGCAGGACGCGTCAGATGAAACCCAACCACCTAAAATATCTGGGGCAAACACTAAAATTCTACTGCAATCTATACATTGAGAGAGAGACTTATAGAAGGACCTACCTTCTGTGTGCTGGCACAGCAGTCAAAGACACTCGTTCCTGCCTGCATTCCCGACGCTCGCAGCCACTCTCTGCTGCAAAACGTGCGGACCAAGAGCAGGGACTCTCCTCAAATGTTGCTGTATCACAGGCTTACCTTCACATTCCAGGATGAAATACCCAGAGTGACAGCTCTGTGCTTTCAGACACGAAAGAGAAACTGATCCTGAGCTCACTGATATCAAACTCCCATTGATTATATAAAAAACAGTGGACCAGACCTATCTTATGGAAATGATAGGTTCTTGTCTTAACCATCAACACAGCTTAAAGAAGTACATTTCTATTTTATCCCTCAGAAATCAAACAAGATTAGGTCCTTTGGTAAGGGAATATCACTATCATATGCTCTCCAGGGCCTACTTAAGGTTTTTTTTTTTAAATATGTATACTTTAACTTAGGCCTGACACTGAGAAATAAGAGAAAAATTGAAAAATATTTCTAATATTTTAGAAAATATTAGCACGCATCACAGCAAAATAAGAGGACAATCTGATTAAGGCTTCAGGATATGGTTTTCATGCCGTGCCCTTTTACACCTGTCCCAAACACAAGTTGCCACTGTATGAGCATACGACATGGACTTTTTTTTCCCAATCCAAAGTCTACAGGAGCTTGCAGCAGCAAACACTAGCTAGCAATTGGCATCAGTATTCCTTTTCATCTACTGCCAAGACCAGGCACCTGTTCACTAATATCAATAAAGAAATAATACCTTCAAAAATTGCCAGTTATTAAAGATTCTTCAAGTCAAAATGTTCTGTGGATCAAGTATTCAGCTACTACTAATGCTTTTGTAATAAGATGAAGAGGAGCAATCTATTAAGTGCAGAACAGTTCAAGAGAGGATAGTGTTATAAGCATTTAATGCCCAGTGGTTTGCCTGTACTGATGCTTGGCTGTTGAGAACTCTTGCTACAGCTGCACCCACATTGAATAAATGATAACACTCATCTTTCACATCACTCTGGTTTTACCAGGATGCATCAGATTAAACATTTTGTGCAGGCTAACGCACAGACATGAAAATACTGCCATATGTTAGATTCATTTGTTTAATATAGACTGATTTACCATGAAAACTTACCTCCAAAATTGCCAGGATTTCTCCTCCCTAACCAACTGGACTTTTCATAGAAGTTATGTAGTACCTATTTGGTAGCTCAGGGAGAACAAAAAGTCTTTTTGATGCAGCAAAGCTCTTGGCAGTCAGTGCTCAGGCAACGTTGTCAGGGTTTGAAGTAATACTCTGGAGACTGGAGTGCTGAACTCAAAGCAGTTTTCTGTGACCAGCTGAATTGCAGAGCTACCAATAAGCGGCCTTTTCCCAAAACTATAAAAGGTAGTCAGCCAGCACCAAAGGACTTGGTGTGCTACACTGTGAATGGCAGCCACTTTTCCTTTCTGCAGCATTATTACTTATGCAGTGGATGTGTTAAATTCTGTGAGTGACAACTTAATGGCAGCTGGAAGGGCTGTTCCTCATAAACTGCTGAACTTTGAGGATGGTGGAACTGCTATGAAACACCTGCACATAAACAAAAGTAGCTCTCGTGCACAAAAGTGCTGGGCAGAACACAGGTCACTGAGGGCTAGTAAGGCCAGTTCAAAAAATCATGGAGGGTTTTCATTTGTCTGTGGTCATCAGTGATTATTTATCCACACTAGGTTCATACAGTGACATAAGGAGACCCTTCAGCTACACCTCCACCGGCTCCTTTACCCTGCTGAAAATCTCAGTCATGTGTGTTCTCCTCCATGAACAGTTGGCCAGCCTCAGAGACTTTTTTGGCATAACATGTTTTGGGATAGGTTCAAAACACATTAGTAAGGGACATTTAATCTATCACTTTTTTATCAGTACTGCAAGAGGCTTTCCCTCTACCTGACACATTGCTGAAGTTATCAAGATGTGGAAGCATCTTCTGAATCTCTCGCATGTCCCAACCTCTCGCCAGACACTCCTGCTATTTATGCCTACTTATTCTTGGTGTCTGAACACTGCCTGAAACAACGTGTGACAGGATTCATCTCACTGTAACTGGAGTACCACCCCCCTAAATCTCACACTGCTGGTATTTGCTGAAATGGCTGTGGGCTCAGAAACACTGTCAAATGTCAGTTCCCAGGATGCTGTCAATAAATCATTTAGAGCATCTTTTCAGAACCTAGTCCTGTGTTTTCTCCCCAGCCCACACAAGGCTGGCATCATCCAGTTCACAAAGAACATGGCCTTTTGTGGAATTTACTCCAAACATTCATCAGAGGAAGAAATCTCATCATTTCAGCTGTATTTTTAGGTGGTGACATTTGATTTCAGCTTCCTCCAGGCCTGTCCCCCTGCCCTTTTGATGAATCACAAGTTATTTGTACTGTAATGGGCTTCCTATAGTTAAAGTTTTGTCAATTCATTCTGCCCAGAACTATAAATGGGAAGGATCACAACAATATGCAAGGTATGTTTTGATTATAACAGATCAAATTAAACTTCATCACCTACATAGCTTATTTCTCTCTTCAGTTTCACTATTCTACTCAGTAAGACTGAAAATTATTCAGGCAGCACTGTCCAAGTTCACTTCATCTTTCTAGCTGCCAGTTGTTATCAAATACTGGTCTAGCTTTTCCCACTTAACATGTGGCCCATCTAATTTTTACAGTTCAGTTAGATTCCACTGATGGCAAAGGTGTCAATCCTGAAGCTCCTTTCCTGTGCAGGGTCTTTTTTTGTCCTTCAGCCTAGGTTTTCCCCATCCACAAGTCTTGTTGCAAAGCAGTTACGTCAGCTTCAGAGCTGATATCAAATACAATGAAAAAATCATGTACAACAATAGAATCTTTTGTCCCCCAGGTCAGATTTCTCTAAACTGTACTGAAGATTTTTCCTGGATCCATTATTGGAACTGGTGAATTGTTATTATTCTTTCTCCTCTCAGTTCTTGCCCATGTCTTTACAAGCCAAACAATTGGAGGATGAGATCCTTCCACTCAGGGAACTGTATATTGTTCAGCAGAGTGTTTTTATTCTTTACTTAATCTTACTTGTGTGTTTTCTGTAGGAATCTCTCTTGCTTCTGATGCATACCCCTCCACCACAGCCTTTTTGTTAGTTTAGAATCTGTGTTTGATTAGGTGCCAATTTAGTGCTCAACTCCAAGGCAGACTTGCACATAGATAGTTACAATAAAAATTATTGTTTCATGTACCAGCTACAAAACTATCATTTATGTGTTCTTCTTGTACTGAGCACCTTTCTAAATGTTCAGCCACCGATTCTGGGCTTTTCCAATCTTTTATTTTAAAAAGAGCAACTGTTTAACATTATTCCCTTTTTTGGCACAACTTTTGGCTGATCACCCCTTAAAAGAATTTTCGTGACCATTTTAGTTCTTTATGAAGGTCGATGAGCTTTGAGAATCACCCTTTTTTCTCTCATACCATTTGATTCAGATTTCATTTCTAAATCTCTGAATCTTCAGTAGTGAGAAAGCAAAACCTTAATCATCTTGTGACCAGCCAAACTCTGGTCTCTTCCAGTCCACATTCAGGCATTCTCTAGTGTTAAGTCATTGTCAAAGACACAAGAAAATGTCACTTTTCTATCAATGAACAAGGGACTTTATTACTTACCTCTCCTCATGAATTCCTGTTACAGTTTGAAAGAAATAGCTCATATAGCTGCTGGAAATAATGTCTATTCAATCATTTTGCCTGACCAGAACAAAGACCATTATTTTTATGGCTTGTGAAAAATGTTTCTTTCCTTGTTTTTGCTGCTGATTACTCTATCCAAAGGGAATGTCTGCTCCTCTGTCAAAGAGTAAAAAACGCTCAAGCAAATAACAAATAAACAGCACTTCTGTGTACAAAAATATGCCTCTGCCATTCTAGAGAGTTCCCTTCCCAATGCTGAGAAGTAACTTAGCACAATCTTCTGCTGAAAAGTGCTATGCTCAGATTTTAGGCTGAACTCAGAATGACTGACACAGAACTCCAGGAACTGAGTGCTTTGGAGATACTGATCCAGACATAACAGCAAACACTACAATTGCAAGGTGCAGTGCCCAAGTTCATATGGAAGTTAAATCACAGAGGGAGAAAGAGAACAATGTAAGAGTACAGTAAGCACCCAGCTGTAGAGAATGGCAAATTAAATTCAGAATAATATTACTTTCTCTGATTCTCAGCTATGAAACACGATGCTCAGAACAAGCAGGAGTGTTACGATTCCTGTTTTCACACTCCTGCTTTGGCAGGGAGGAAATCACTCCACCATGTCACTTCTACACCAGAGAACAAGAAACAGCAAGGAATGTTCTTTTTTGGAGAATCGGTGAGAAACCAGAACAGGTCACTCAAGACCTGAGAGCATGGTCTGGAAAACCACCCACAGATTATGTCATTCATGTGCAATCTGAAGCAAGCAACACATTGCAGGATTAGTCTAACACTGAAGAAGGCTTTATCCAAAGAGAAAAGTAACATTAAAAGAGAGTAATATTATTCTGAATTTAGTTTGCCATGCTATATAGCTGCCTGCTTACTGTAAGCTTATCTTGTCTTCTTTCTCTTTCTGTGATTTCACTTCCACATGATCTTAAACACAAGGGACTGAGCTATAAAACAAAAAATATAATTGGTACGAGTGATTTTTGGAGTCCCAAACATTTGGAAAAGTATTAGCAGGAAAAAATTCAAGACACATGAATGGACACTCAGTAGTCCATCCAAACAGCCCATGGCAGTGGATTTCATCATCATTAATTAAATCAATTAATTAGTTCTTACAAAAAAACTGTACTTATGGGTATTGGATTTAATTTTGTTTTTCTTCAACAAAGGTGTGACTGTTTTAGAGACTGGGAAATAATACAAAGTAGACTATACATATTGTTTTGTTCCTGTTTTCCAAAACAATACTAAACTAGAAAGCATAAATGAGAGTCAAGCAAGAACCTGATTTAGAGATTTGTTTATGAATTTACTTTTTGAAGTATTAGAGAAGTTTTTTTGAGGATGCTAGATGTTTCCTTCAACTGTGTGTCTAAATGAGTGAAAATACTACCCAAAAAAAATCAACAAAGCACTCATTTACTTGACTGAACAACCCATTGAATTTAAATTAGAGTTGCACCGAATCTACTGGTAATTGTCATTTTGGATTGTTCTTACTTTCCATCTAGTCCAGTAGCATTCTCAAGTGTCAGCAGCCCATACCAGAGGCCTTAGAAAAAACTGTGTGAACTTTGTCTGAGGCAGCAACCTTGGAATACTCTATTCCTGTCCTCAATACACACACATATAAGGCTCCTTTCTCCAGTATTAAAAGTGAGTAAGAAAACACATTCCATTTTGGCCTTCTCTGGGCATAAGCATTTCACCAAGTCCTCTCTCAGTCACCTGAGTTCCAGATCTTAGTTACAGATAATAACAAAAAAAACCCAAAAAAAACCCCCAAAACCCCCAAACAAACAAACAAAACCTCAAGAAACCACATTACAACCAAATTCCTTTGTCTCATCCTTAAGAAAGATGTGTCAAATATTTGATAGCTCATCATATTTTAGAATAAGGTATTTTCCTGTCAGAACCTCTTCTGCAAAACGTAGACATTCATACACTGTCAGTAAACTAGTATTCCATTATTATGAGAGTTGAGTGGTAGTTGTTTGCACAGTCAGCTCCTTTTATAATACTCCTAAGTCAATCAAGGGTCTTTTAAAAATACCAGACCTGAAGTTAGAACAAATATACTTAAAATATATACCTGGCAGGTGCTACTGATCTTGCTGCAGCAATTTCACATTCTTTTCTAAACACAAGGTTAGGATGTTATTTCATAAAAAAGTAGAAAATTGGAGAAAAGTGCAGTTACTTCTATACTGGGAGATACTGTATCCTTTTGTTCATAGCTGCTTTCTGCCTTTTTGATTGAAAAGATTCCCATCTTGAACACTGACAAATAATACAGCTTTGTAAAAAAAATCTCCTCAATACAGGCTGTTTCAGACTGATATTTCAGCTTGATTTTCCACTTTTTAGTAAGGGAGTCTTTCAGATATATCAAAATGACACATTAGTTGTGCCTCTGCTCTGAAGGGAATGTCGATCTTTTGAAATTCAGGGTAAAAAAAATTCAGTGATTTATAAATAAAAGAGAAAGTATCTGTTCTATTGAGAACTTCTCATTTTCAACAAAGGAAAATGACAGTGCTGACCTGGAGCTTCTGTGGCTTTCTATAACACCTAGAACAATGCAATGAATTCTGTGAGAGAATGAATCCAGGTAAGCAGGTTTCCAATCTACATGCAGTTAGATAATTAAAAAAAGGCTCATTTTGAAATCTCATCTGTGGTCATGAAGAAGATCCAAGTTTGTGTTTACCTCCCAGCCACAAATCTGACAAACTGGTTGTTTTGAAAAGAAAATCACAGATCAAAATGGATGACTGTAGTATATTACATCTTGGTTTCAGAGCCTCTCCAGAACTGTTGCTGATGCATACCCTTCTTTCTTGCAATACACTCATAAGCTACTTGCTCCTCCCTTTTCAGTTCAAAGGCAATGCTCTCAAAAAACCTCTCACAACTTTCACTGGGACACAGGCAGACTTCAAAACCAGCTTCAAGTGCATTCTTTAAATTCCCCCAGTGCCATAGTTCCACACTCCAATTTTATAGCTTCCCCTACCTTGTCAAAACTGGGCACGTCCAGAACTCCAATCATTGCCATAGAGGCAGTATCTTCACCCATCATTTTACACCTACCTGTCTGCAGATGCCCCGGTACCCCTGTCATGGCAAAATTTCAAGCAGAATACTTTGTGGCACACAGTCCTAGAATTCCCTAGGATATCACCCTTCTGTTGTTTCTCAGCCTTCTTTCTGAATTCTCCCTCATTTCTTTCCAGATTTCCTTTTGCCCCCACAGCTACGCTCATCACATACTGTCTAAAGCTATAAACAAAGATGAAAGGGTCAGGCAAACACACTGTCTCGTATAAAAACAATTTTTTATTTTCACATCAAAACGACTTCTATTTTAATTACTTCTTTGAAAAGGTTTTGAATTTAAAATGTCCTTTGTTTAGCCTCCTAGATACAGTCCAAGTCTGATGGTTTTGCTATTACAGACGTTTTCATGTTACACATGAAAGAGTTTTCCCTCTTAATTCCCTGCCTGAGAAAAGTATGAGAATCTGATGATGGTGCAAGGAATATAAAGCCCACTGTGAGCAATGGCAAGAACTAAAATAGATGCATGGATGCCTTACGTTTGGCTTAGTAAGTGCACATTGAAGCCAAGATTATGGTTTACTATCATAAGTACTAAGGCCCACTAAAGCTCTAAGTAAAAATGAGGTTTACTTAGAAATCAGCTCATTACTCAGTTATTCATTGGTCATCCAATTTTGATTGTAGGTAATGTACAAAAAGGAGGTCTAACCCCTTTGGTGAAAAGCAGGATTAATTCAGATAGCAAAGTGCAAAATATATGAAAGGCGATACATAAACACGGGTTAAATCCTCTCCAAATTCTCCAACCAGGCAAGCACAGATTAAAGTCATCATTGTTCATACTGATGGTTGATCCAGTACTACATTTCAGAAGACATTGTACAAATGATTAGGGGTGACAAAATCTATCTCACAATGATTCCATCATTAGCAATTGACAATATAAAAAATTACATCTGTTAGCAAAGTATTTCTTCAGCTCTTTAATTAAACCGATCCTGTGTGATACAGTGCAAACATCTTTATTGTGTGATTTGCCCTTTGTGTCAAATTCCCACCAAAATTCCCCAGCACATTTGGTGTTTTGGCATGAGTTACAGAAGCATGTCTGGATTATGTAACTCCTCCGTCTCAAGAAGCGTGGAAAAAATAATGTATAACACGTTTTCTTGAAAGAACATTCTCTTTATAGTAAATTCCATCTTTGATATACTGATAGCCCATGTGGCCAGAGATTACTTTCTAACTTTAGGACATGCTAATTCCACAAGGATTAGTCAAACCAAAAGGTTTAACATTCACAAGTGAGCTCTCTCAAGCAAACTGTGCACCACCTCAGTTCGATATATTGATGTATCACCTACAAGTCAGGTGATATCACTTTTCATCTTCAGAACTAGATTTAGAGCTTTGAAACCTGAAATCAAATACTCTCCAGGAAAAAAAGAAAAGCTAAAGCAATCATTCTCATTAACAACAAATATGGTGTTTTTAATTGGAAACACTTTCAACAACTACCAACTATATTGCCTATCAGGAAGATAGAAGGCAAATATCGTAACACTTCAGGTCCTGTTAAAAACTTGGTTTGTCATTCACTTGTCAGATGAACCTTGGTTTTGACACAAAAAGAATCTGTTTTCTTTTAAAAATCCTAAATTTCAAAAAAAAACCCCTGCCAAAGTAAAATATTCCTCCTAAAAACCTAAAACCATTTTCATTGCCATCAAAATCATTCATGGAAAAAGAAGAAAGGTTGATTTTTAACCACACATACTTGTAACACAGAAAGGAGCACCAAGCCTAATTCTGAGCAGGCAAGCTAATTTTGCACTTTTGAACATCTCACCTGCTTCTTTATCACAGCTCCCATAGTCCCAAACACTCATTCTACTAATCCTGGTCATTGTGCACCACGGTGTAGGTACTACAGAGATCTTTCAGTGTGTTCATTTCCTGCCATGATTTCATGCTGGTGGCTTTTTGACAAAGTGTTTTCCTCTCACCAAGCTAGGCCTTACAAGATAGGCTCATCAGCATTCCAGCAGGCAAAATTTCATCCTCCATTAGTGACACTGAGAAATGCTACTGTTTTGAAGCTGACAAACTAAGCTTTGGTTTGTAGCTTTGAGTAATATTTCTCCCTCTGGAATATGTAGATTTCCAATTTCCTAGCAAAACAAACAGTTCCTCTAGGCATAGGAAGGTCCAAGAAAAGAACACAGCTGTAATTTTTTTTGGAAAAAGTGTGGCTCACAATTCATACATACTTCTAAACAAAATATCTGAACCTAGAACAACAAAAGTTCTCTTATTTACTTCAGGCATTAAAAAAAATTAGCCTCAGAATTGACTATTCATTATTAACATTAATTCTGAATTAATTGTTACTATCAATTCCTGATTTTTAATCATCAGGAAGAATACTCACAATTAACTTCCACTATACTTATTATACTTCGCATCCAACATGACCTGAGGACAAAACCTCCTCTTGCTGTATCTATCTTGAAATGTATTATATTAATGCAGTGTAGTACATAATATTGTGCAATATCTGTGTAATTTATAGACATGTGAGAGTGTGTGTGGCATTACACAGTATCACAGAATTTTCTGTACAGAGATTTCTGAAATTGAGGTATATAGACAGACACACCCAAGTAAATTCTAAGGCTGAGATTTTGCAATAAGATCATTTGATGTAAATTAACATTAGTGTCTCTCTCAGAGTTACTCATAATATTTTACCTGAGCTTCAGGACACTGAAGAAGCTTCTTTGCCCTCTGCAATAACATCTGCAAAATGACAGTACAATGTGTATTGTACCTCTCAGGAGTCCACAAACTGTGACTTCAGTCTCGACTGGCCTGAGAATACCTTCAACACAAGATACTGTACAAACAGCTGCATGACACCTCAAAGCACAAGCTGATGTCAGAAGAAAACTTGTATTTTCAAATAAAGTTTTGGCCACAATAGTAGTTAAAACTGTTTTCCTATTATTTTGAAGTACATTGCTTTCAGGAAGATTGTGATTCATGTTTGATACATGCAGCTAGCACATCATGTGGTAAAATGAGGGAAGAGAAGACAGAATGTTTTAATAAAAACAAAATGTCTTTAACCATGGAAACATTTCATGCTGCATTTTTCTTGGGAAGAACATCATTCCTTCATATCCAAAATCACAAACATAAAAAAAGAGAAAATAAACAGGCAACATTGTTCTTCTACTCTCCCTCCTACCCACCACCACCCAGTAAAACTCTATTACATCAGATAATGTATTCTGACCACCATCTAGCACCAACCTGCTTCCAGATGCAGTATCATCGTTTTGAAGTTATTTTACCTATTATTTATTTCATCTCCACGCTCACCCTTCAACACAGATACTCAGACCTGGAGCCCTCACTTTTGAAGGTCATTTGAGAATCCATGCTTGACCTGGAGCAAAGGAGAAGCCTTTCTGACTCATCTGTGTACCTTCGTGCCCAGAGCTGGTCTCCTGCACTCAGTGCTCGAGGCTTCAGCGACAGGGTTTCAAACTGCACATAGGTCTCTTTTGCAAGTTCGGCTTCCTTTGCAGATTTCGGTTTCAAATGAAGTTTTAAAACTTTGTAGAGCAAGAAGAATATCAAAGGTAAAATAACCACGCATGCTGCACTGCTGGCCACTATCAGAATGGAAAACTGAGAGCTGCTTTCGTCATTTAACCCATCAGTGGAGAAAACAACACACTGCTCTTTTGTAGGTGGCACGCCTTTGGGCGAGACACATGCCATATATTGAGTACTAGGTTGCAAACCATCGATTGTGACTTTGTTTTTGTTAGAATCAGTGCTGAGAGGCAACATGTCTTTCTCACCATACTTGGAGTATAACACAGTCACAGCAGAATTGCCTGTGGCATTGACAGTTTTCCAAGTTAAGGTCACCCTTTCATCAGTTTCACTGATCACTCTCAGGTTCTTCACAGTAACATTTTGCTCAGCCATACCTGCTGTATTCAATGAAGTATCCTCACCTTTCTTGCTTAAATCTCCAGTCTGCTTTTTGTTTCCATTTGTCACTGCCTTTGAATTTTTCCTTCCATCTAAGATGAGCCTGGATTGCTTTTTGTCAGTAACTGCCATGCTGGTTGATCTTTCAGTGCTAACCAGAGCTGTGGTGGTCAGTGTGGTGGGAAGAGGTGTGGTTGTCCTCTCAGGCTCCTGCTTGGATTCCTCCTGAGTTGTATTCTGCCTCTCAGCCTCTGGCTTCCTTCCATACTTCTGTGGTGACAGAGTTGTAGTAACTACACCAACCACTGTGACAGTCACAGCAGCTTCTGACATCCCTGCCAAGTTCTTGGCTTTACATCTGTATTCTCCTGCGTCCTTGTATGAAATTCCTGTCAAGCTTATTATGGACCATCTGACACCCTCTCCAGGAGTTTCTTGAATTACTGAGGGAAAGTGCAGAGAGTAAAACATTATGAATGGGAAGTAAAGAGGAAGTAAACATTATTAGACTACTTCTTCCCTTTCTGCCAGAAGGAATCGCATGTATGAAAAATTTGAAAATGAAACATAAGCAGTCAAAAAACCCAAACAACAACAACAAAAAACCAAACCCAAACTGAATTTCCAACACAAACTATGGAATTCCCAGTCATACTCTATTGTTAAATAAAAGTGCTCATCTGGGGTCAAAATGGAAACAAATATCTGGTAATTAAAATATAGTTTGCAGTTTCACTAAGAAAAACAAAACCACATAAAGTGAAATCAAAAGTCTTAAAGCTGCTATTGACTCTTATATACAAGACCCACTGACTTCACATGACACTGATCATGCTATCCATTTAAAACACTATTGGAAATTACCTTTGTCCTAAGATATTTCAGTACTCTTACCTTCATCAGACTTATGATAACTGCTAACTCCTTGGCATTAACAAATAGCATTTTTTACCTTTAAGTTACTACATAAGTATCTGTCATAGCAGCTAGAATGATATCAGACAGTGATAGCCTTGCAACATTTGCAAACAACATAGAAAACATGAATTTGGAAAATCCTGTGTTGAGTTTTAAGTCATACAGTTATGGCCTCACTGGCTTTTTTAACGTGAACATTTTCAAACAGAGGCTTCAGCAAAATCTCCTTTCTGCTTTCCAGCTTCTGAGTTAGGGTCTAACTAACCCAGACTCCATTTTCCTTTATCCTTCCCCCACTTCATCCATTTCTCCCTTCCACACACATTGTTCTTGTAACAGACCACATCCAGAATCAAAACAGTCTGCTGGACCTGTTAAGACCGAGACCTAGACAAAGAATTTCATAACAGCTGTTGCACAGATACGATTGCCAGCTTGATGCAATACACGGTCCATTGTTACTCATTACAAGGACCTCAAAGCGCAAGAAACCCAACAATTTTTGGTTCTCCCATTTCCTATAGAAGAGCAGTTATACCTGTATAGTTCACTGGAATATTGTCTGACCTAGTCCAAGTGAGCTGTGGTGTTGGGTACCCCGTGGCATCACAGCGTAGCAGGACGTTGCTGCCCAGTGGTGAGGTGATTTTTGTTGCTGAGGTCATCACAGATGGTTTAAGACACTGCTCTAACTCAGCTCTCTGGAACAAGATTCCTGCCAGGCTCTCAGGTCCACTGCATGAAACCAATGGATCAAGAAGAACAACGGAGGTGTCCACAATTTTCGAAAATTCAATTAGCTTTGAAATGCGACAGTCACAAAACCATGGGTTGTCCTGAAAACCTGAGGCAAGGAGGGAAGAAGGGAAAAATAAATGTTGTCAGTCAATACATGGGTATTGTGATTACAGTATGACACATGACTACCACCAAATACAATCAAGGACAACCCTGGACCTATTTTGAGTTAATCTTTTCTCTTTCAACTTGTGTTTTTTGTTCAGGTGATTGGTGGGGAAGTACTCTCAGAGGTTAGGGAGAAAAGTATGAGTGTTTATTAAGCCAAATATCTTCGTCACAGAAGTGTACAGGAGCATAGTGATGTGCTGGCACTACCTGTACTTAACCTTGCTGTTTATCTAGGAAAAAACCACTTTGAAAAGATGTCTTAAGACTGATGATACATTTTCGCCTGCCTGTGCCTCCTGGAAAGACAGCTTCTCAGGGCTATTACTTCATGTCACTCTCCTCTGCTCTTAGTCCTTCTTTGGGCTCTTACAGCTTAACCTTCCCTGACCCTTTTTTCAATCCTTGAGGAGAACACAATGATTTAAGGGTTTAGAGCTTACACCAACGTCTCTACCCCTTGAGAAGAAAGGATAAAGACTAAGGAGAAAAAGGTTTATGCCAACAAAAGTCTTATCCGGCTCTGAACTACACCAATACAAGTCTGGCTTCAATTTAGTACAGCCTCTGAAATACATTCAAGAATAGCAGAAGAGTAGAAAATAGGAGGGACCACAAAAAACCGTGATGACTACAATATTTTTATGATGGCACACGAGAATGCTATCTCTCTTCTGTCAAAGACAAAAACATCTACTTCTTGATTCCAGTCTGAATGAGAAGCTTCTCCCTCTCTGTGAACTTACTATGTTAAAAGAGAATAGCCATTTCTGAGGAATATCAGTCTAAATCCTCAGCTGGTATTTTTTCCTCCACTATGCTGACTTTCATAGAGAAATAGTGGCTTCACCAGGTAAAATACAACACAGCATATCACTCAGGAGTTCAAGTATTTTCTTACTGGACTTATGCTTTTGGGTATGCCTTTCTCATTTTTTCCAAGTACTAATAATAAACAGAACTTATTGTCTGAAATAAGGGATGGTATGCAAGGACCCCTTGCTACTGAATTTACTGATCAGTACAATAGACAAGTCATATAAGTCAAACCAGTATTAAAAGAAAGCCCTAAACACCTGCAAGTATTGTTCTGCATGAATTATTAAGGATTATCAAAACAGCTATTGGAAAAATGATGGAGTTTGTTCTGAAAAAAACCTGCAGATGAAAGAATACATGAATAATTTACTACTTCTTCCTTTTATCACCAGACCAAGATTAGGTTATTTTAAGCACAATGGTAGTGATTGGTTAAAACTGTGGTAAACCCCAATTAATCCCTGCTCTTTAAAACAAGACTTGACCTGAAGAGATTCCATGACTTTGACATCACAATCCAATTTCACTCCTTCCAGACAGAAGAGATTTTACATCTATTCACTACTTATTATTTGCTGGAACAGAGAAGGAGAAGTCAAAGGAAAGTGTATCAGCACTGCTTTTCCTCGAAAAAAATCTCCAAAATATAAAAATTTTGCCTGTGAAATTCACACATATATTCATAAGGAGAAAAGATACTGTCCAAGTGTTTTCCATATCTAGGCACATCAACTGTTTGTGCTTATAAAAATTCTGCTCAATCAAGTACATGTAGGTAACTATTTGTGCTCATTTTTTCAATTAGGGAAGCTTTGTAGTTAGAGACAATACTCCTGTAATTTTTTTTTTCTTCTTGCTTGTAAGGGGTCAGTTTTCCTCACTATTTTAAGAAATTTACTGCAGGAAAGGAAGAGGCTTATTACTGTTTCCAACCTACTTGAAGCACTCAAAAGCCTTTGAAATAGAACCAAAAAATGGTTACATTAGAAAAGACCTTTAAGACAAGTCTGACTATTAACCCAGCACTGCCAAGTCCAGCACTAAACCATGTCCCTGAGTGCCACATCTGCACATCTTTTACATGCCTCCAGGAATGGTGACTCCACCACTTCCCTGACCTCACTTTCAGTGAAGGAACTCTTCCTACTATATATATACCTACATAGCTTTCTTATTCTCCCAGTGTCCTGAAGAAAAGCCAAAGTCATTACAACAGGTCTCAGAAACTGACAAAATAAAAGGAATGATGAAGCAATGATGAACAGTCCTTGGACTGGGACCTTAGTCCAGCCTGGGACACAGGTTTGACCACCTGTGTGTAGGGCAAAGGAGGAGTTATGTCAGTCAGTCACCTCATCTTCCCCATCCATCATGCTTCCTGGTGGAACTGCCTAAAGAAGCAGGACTTATACAAATACATATAATGTATACAGCTACAAGAGTTCCTTCCTTGCCTCCACGGCACAACCCCTCTGTTTATCCACGTCTTGCCAATATCTGACAGAATTCACATTATTTCTAGCCATTGTAAATCGTCAAGTCATGTGAATTCCCAAAATGAAAAGATGAAAGCACTATTGAGTTGGAAGCAAGATAAAACACTGAATTTCATTGTACCTCAGTTAGTGTCGAAGAGAACAGAAATGTGAATGTAAACCTAGTTTCCAAACTACAAGGGGAATTTTGAACTTTAACAGCTTGTGTTGACAAGATGTTAGAAGTGAAAACTAACACGTGAAAAAATAAAGAAAAGGTTAAAAAGGGGGGGGAAATAAGAAAATGGAAAATATTAGGGAGCTTTAATAAAAGAAATAATTTCTTAAGAAGCAAGAATGAAAATAATGATCAATCTCTGAGGGCACATATATCTGAGGAAAGAGAAAGTCTTTATAAACCCTGGATTCTTTTGTAGAAATATCAAGGCAGCTTCTTGATCTGAGAAAGAAGTACTAGCCAAGGCAAAACAAGCATAGATAAATATTTATACATTGTGAAATACCAATGCAGTGTTATTTTAATATTAATTATTCTTCTTCCAGGAGATTTCTAAGCCTTTATTCTAGATTTAGCATATTTTATATTTACTCTCACACATTTATATCTATGCTCGCATGTACGATGGTAAACAGGCATATGTGTGTCTGTGCACACACATTTTTGTAGTCTTTTCTAGCAGGGTTTCCCTGTGCTGTGTCAATATGGACTTTAGCTATGAGCAAAATTTCCTTTGTAAATCAATAACCAGACTCAGACCAGAACTTGTGTAACACACTGCTTTTCAGTTGCTGCAAAACAGCAAGATGTAAAATATTCAAGTTTTGGGCTGATAGAAATATTCACCACAGCTTGGGTCAGCCTACCCCAGGCTCTTTCCAACTGAACCTACACATTCCGATCCATGGTTCTAAATGGTAAATTCCGTATCCAACACTGTCACAGCATTTTCACCACATGGCAATGGCTAGGGAGTAGTTCCAGGAAAAGCAGTACCTACCCAATGGCTCAGCATAGCAGCTGAGAGCCTGATGGACCTGCAGCATTCCAAATTTTTGGTACCTCCGCATGTAACAGAGGCAAGATCTCACATAACTGCCACTCTGTCAAATACTGGACTCTTCTGTTCCTCTCAGTGACTCACTAGAGTCCACCATACGGAAAATGCTACTGCCATCATTCCTGCCAGAAATGTAAATCTCTGTACAGCAGCCAGTGCAGAAACGTAGTTGTGATTTGGATCAAAGTATTAGGCCATGGCTCCAGAGGTAACCAATTGGGCCAGATGAGTTCACACGCCGGTCCCCCAACCATTTGCACTGTTTAATTTTCAGCTCACTCCACAGCTTTGTTTTGAGCTGTTCCAAAGAGCACTTTCCAAGACAAAGCCAGACGTGGGTCCAGGGACAGTTTGCACTCCAGGGATTGCTCCCTGATAGGCTTATGGATGAGACCACACCAAGGATGGCTCCCTCTGTCCTGTCGTTGCCCTCAATGCAAGTGCAGCAGGCTTTGTATCTCCAAACTATCCTGCATGTCTGTCAGCCCTTCAGGCATAAAACATACCCCTGCTATTTCATGTCACAAAAACACAGTTGAATGGTTTCCAGTGCAATTCTCACATAACTTTAGGAAGGTTAGACTGAGGAAAAAAACATCTCCACTTCCAGAATTACGTTTTAGAGTCACTATAGAATCCTGTAGAGCCCGCAGAGAACCAAGGGCTAAATCTTAAAAAGCATGGAACAGACAGTCAGCTTTAAAGGGAGCTGGGCCCTAGACTGTGTGGATGAGAGCCAGAGAGAGCCACTTGGCCGTAGGGCCAGGAATCATTCCCTAACCCTCTTTCATTTAGCACAGTGCACACACACAGGAACATCATACAGGTGGGGGGGGGAGGGGGGGAGGGTGGGGCGGGTAGTTAAAAAACCCAAACCTCTTAGTACAGAGATGATGAACTGGAATAAGGAGATGCTAACATGCCAGTCCACTGGCAAAAGTAGTCTTTGGCTCCTCCAAGAGTCCTTGAAGTAAACATGGGTAACTCGAAGTTTCCCATACATGCAAGCGTCTTGATGTTCAGTCAGGACATTGAAGATAAAATTGCCTCCTGGTGTTAAAATATACATTTTCACAAACATTTGAGTTTAGAGTCTTGCTAGTTTTGATCTTGTTAATTACATACAAGTGACAATCTTGTTTTGCCAGAACCAGAAGAGAAGATAGCTCAAGCAATTACACTAATTAGAAGCTGACTGCAGTTTTCCTGACTAGACAAAAACAGCATTTATTTACTCAGGATTCCAGCTTCCAGCGGAGTTCTGGCTGCAGTGACCATTCCATGTAGGTACATAGGTCAGGCTGAATGCTCCCACAGAGAGTGGCTGGAGCACACAGGACACTCTTGAGCATCAAAGCTCAATTGTGGGCATCACATTTTAAGAGAAACATTTTTTTAAACCTAAAGGAGTCCAAAGGGAACCACTAACTATGGTAGAAAATGAAAAAAAATTCAAATACCACAAACAGCAAAAAAATGCCAAACCAAACCAAAAACAAACAAACGAACAAATCCAACAAAAACAAAACAAATAATCCCAACCAAAAAACAAACAAACAGACAAACAAAACCCCTTCACATTATATTAGAAGCTGGTGAAAGAAATGGTGTGGTAAGTTAGGATGGCAAACGAGGAAGGAAAACCTAGAAAGATTACTATAAGGGATGGTGATTAGTTGTTCTGTATGCCCATGCCCTGTAGGACAAGAGGTAATCAGCTTAGTTTGCAGTAAGGGAGATTGAGGTTAGATATTAAGAGAAACTTTCTCACTGCCCTGACAGATAAGCACTGCAGGAGGTTACCACGGACTGCTCTGGGGTGGTCTGGCCACTGGCTTTAAGAACAGCTCTGACTTTACCAGAATGGCTCAGTTCCTCTGGATCTGCATCCCAGCAGGCTAGGTCCTTCCTGACCACGCACCTCTGTGATCCCTATCTATAGCTCAGAGGAGGAGGAGAGTGTCTATGGGATGCACTTCTTCCTCAGGCTTCAGCAAGCCCAGTAGAGACAGGAGGGGTGTCAGAAAAGAAGCACTCAGTGGAGACTAAATAAACTTATCAAAATAACTCATGACACAAAGAGCATTGCACTTTCTGATCTCCAGAGAAAGGGGATGTTTTCTTATTCACTACAGAGTTTCTCTTGTGGCAAGCACTGTCTGTCTGCACTGGGATACACTCATTAGAAAACTATGACATCAATGAAAAAAAAAAAATAAAATTCAGCTAATTCATTCACAGCTTACCTAAGGTAAATTTACTCAATGTAACACAAGGCAAGTACTACCTGGCATTTTGTATTCTCAGGTGCAAATCTATAATGGCTGCACAGAGCCTCCCTTAGCACCTAACATTAAAAAAAAAAAAAAAAAAAGAGAAGCAAGGTTCTGTTTAAACCCAGTGTGTGTTCCCCTCTGGAGATCTCTGTTAAAACCCAGCTGTAGTTCATAACAGAAAATGGTCCAAAGGTCACATCCCAAGCCTCCAAAGAACTCAATGCTGGCACCACAGGGCTTGCCAGGACTACAGGAGGCTCGAAAAGTGCCTGCACCAAGGAAGCCTGCAGATGGTTCCCAGAGTTAGGGGGAGAGAAGAGTGTGTGAGATTTTAAGATTTTTTTGGTGGTTTTTTTTTTAAGTTTTTGTTGGGTTTTTTTTGTTTTTGGGGGGGTTTTTTGCTAGTTCCTTTTGTTTTGTCTTCTAAGTGGTGAGGGCTATATAAGACAAAGAAACCTGTTAACCTCTGGGAGTCCCACATGAGATCATGAGGACTCAATCTAGCACAGTCAGCTCCCACTTTACAGCCTCCTGTATTCTTCGGTGTGGGGACAGGGAAAGGAGTACTGAGATGGACTTACTTTTACAGCTTTTATACTTTTTTTTTCTTTTTTCTAATCCTGAATAAATGAAAGCCCTTTAATGATGCAAGCCTACAGTTATCATGCTTATGAAGTCATGAAGCCTACTTGCATCTAGTAAGTTACTCATATAAAACATGATCTGAATGAGAGTTTCAAGCCGCAGCTTCTGCTGTGAAACAAAGCAGCTGAACAAATGAACACTGAATAGAGGGGGTTTAGACAGAGAAGTTGGAAATACGGGGCAGTACAATGCAGGACAGATCTTTACCAGTGCTTGTAGAATTACTGCAGTAGAGACAGCCAGCTGGTTTTCCTCCCTTCCACCTGCTGCACTACCAAAACATCAAAACATGCACTTACATGTAAACACTAGAAAAGACAGAAAAGAACACTATTGATAGAATTGTTCCAGCCTGGGACTGAAGAAGAGAAAGGGGTTACCCTGGCAAGACTAGGAAGTGGAGATAAAGTTAAGATAAAGCACAATGCCACAAACAGAACTGATGCAATTGTATACTAGAGAAAGGGATCAAATTATGAAAAAAATCTGTCTGATCAAATTATTCTTAAATACTTACCTCAAACACTATAAAAAATATTGTGAATGTGTAGGGATCACATTCCTGTTCTCTCTCATATTCAAATTTGAATTGGGAAAAAACTTCAGGATAATCAGTCAGCTTTAGAGTAATGCTAGGTCAACAGAGGTCCTGGGAAGAGCAGACTTGCCTATTTTGAGCCACCAACACCACCTGCAGCATTGTGTCACAGGACAGGCTTTATGGGAGGATCAGCTCTAGCTACTTGCTTGGCTTGTGAGCCTCTGGAAAAAAGCAGTTCCAAATGGACATGCTTACAGAGATGAGAGAAATGTCACCAGAAACACAACTTAAGCCCTGCATTTATATAGCTACACTCCATATGGCCTGCATTCCTGTAGACTGGATTCTCATAGCTTTTACTTCAGTTTTGTAGCTTTGAGGTAACAACACACATGGAGGTCACTATCTTAATTTCATGGTTTCCTGCTACCAGCAGAAAATAAATAAATAATAACAGAGCAAACCAGAAGACTGACCTGGGTAAAAACCCTTCTCCTGCATCCTAGGCCGGTCCCCTAACTACTCTCACTTTCAATTTAATGTTTAGGTATATTTCAATAAAGAATGAGACAGGCTGTTTAACGTACCCAAAATTACTCTCTGTGTCACCAGTATGTCTGTGTTCTTGGACACGATAGCTCCTGAGAAGGGGGGCCAAATGTCCATGAGGTCTGGGGGCAAGGTGGTCAGCTTGTTGCTGGAGAGGTCCAGGTAGGTGAGGTTTCTCAGGTAGCGGCCAGCATCAGCAGGAATGCTGGTCAGTTTGTTGTTGTGCAGATCAAGAGTCCTTAAATTGGGCATCTCTGCCAGGGATTCCCAAGGGAAAGTTGAAAGCAGATTACCATCCAGCCTCAGCTCATGCAGTTGTTTCAAGTTATAGAAGCTGCTGATATCAATGTTGGCCACACAGTCGTAGGTGACCCACAGGTATTTGAGATCTACCAGGTAGTAAAAGGCTTCAGTCGGAATCCTTCGTATGACAGTTTTCTCTATACGAAGTTTTACAGTATCCACGGGAATATTCACAGGGATCTCATACATGTCAGGGTCATTACAGAGTACAGACCTAGCATCAGGAGGGGAAAAAAAAATAAAAAAAAAGAAGGAGAGACATATTTCCATTTATTTATCAGAAATTTGAATTTCAGATTTAAATGCAAATGCTGTAGCTTTCTGCAACACTACTACCACAACAAAGAACACAGAAATCAGGAACAGTCCCCTGCATTTAAAAGTTGAACAAACTCCACATACACGGAGTCTCTAAAGACAAAAAGAATACACACCAGAACTGATCCTTTCACATGAATCCTAGATTTGCTTTATTCTAAAGTGTGTAAACATCACCTTCTATCCACCCCTCACTCTACTGACAACTGAAAGACAGAAGCCATTGTACAAGGAATAACACATGCATGTATCTCAAGTGGGAACTGCATGCCCCCTTATTAAAATTACTAAAATTCAAAATTAAGATTACTAATCTCTAATTTTTCTGTATGATGAAGATTCAAAGTATTTTCTTTACTTACGTTTCAGAATAGACTGAAAATTGAAAATATACCAAAGAAAATTCAGTTAAGAACAGCTTTCTAGCCCTCTTTTTGATGTCTGTGTTCAAATCACTTGCTTTATAGAGATGACGAGAACTTTCTGCTCACAATGATTTCAGTGAAATGAGATTTCTCAGCATTTTCAGTTATTTGATTTCAGGAATTAATTTCTTTGGCATATATTGTTTGCACATACTGGCTTGAAGATTCCCCTGCCCTCTATAAGTCTACCCTTAATTTTCTCCTCCTTTTCTCTAGATTATTCCTTTATTTTACTTTTTCCTCATGCAGCTTTATACCAGATAGGCTGTGACAATAAATAGCAATGACAAAGAGTATCTCCTAAAACAATACCAGGTCACCACATTTCAAATTAACCTCCTTACTATCAAAAATTACATGGTTTACTGCAGATTTAAAAAAAACCCCACAAACTACTGTATTTATTTAAATCAGAATCACCTCACAGTAGTTAACTAGTTTGTTGAAATAGAAAAGACATTGCCATAGTAGGAATGTCATGGAGCAGAAAGAAATTGCCTCCTGCAAAAAGTGAAGATTTAGAGTAGCTATTTGCTAAGTACAAAGCCATAATCACCATCTGCTCCGGCTGAGGAATGCTGCTAGCCATAGAACACTACTGTAAAACATGCCTTCATTTCAGCTACGCTAGAACTAATTTGCAATGTCTGAGAATGTTATCTCCAATTTCTTCAACCCTTTTCCTTAAAATTTGCCCTATATAAGAAATAATAAAGTATATACCTTGTTCCAGTGCCATCACTTCTGCCATGGTAAACGCAAGTGCATTGTGAAGGACAAAAGCCATGAACTTCTTCCAAAAAACTCATTAGGAGGTAGAAGTAAATAAACAGATACATGGCTTCCTCCCAGAAGAACTGACATGAAGAAATGTGAAAGCTTTATTCCTAGGCACTCATGTGCAGTGTGCTACGAATGTGAATGCAGCCATCCTTTTAGTAACAGCAGATTACAACAGATTAGCCGAGATCTGCAGTTGCTTAACCTTCAAATGTATCCTGAATGGCATCAGTTAAACCAGCTCGTTCTTTACCCTGTCAGAACACACTCTGCTTCAAATCACATCCAACCATGCTCCAAGGCTGTTTTGATATGTAGATTGTAGAGTTAGTGTGTAATAAAATATCTCTTTTCTTCTCCTAAGAGGCAGTGCATTAGTCACTGTCCATGAAGTGTTCCAAGGTTCCTGAAGGAAATCTAGTACACCATGAGGATATTGCATGGCATTTTCTTTAATACTGAAAATGACAAATTAAGAGGAAGCCTAGATTCCAGAGCTTTTAAAAAATCCTGTAAAAACAGGGTTTTGCCAAAAGTACACATATGCTTTAAATAAGTTTTACACTGCAAAGCCAAACTGCATATGCACACACACATAATAATTGAATCTAGATCTATACAAAGTCATCTTTTTCACCCTGAATAAATCCATTGCTCAGACTGCCAAAGGTGTTTCTTGAAAATTAAACATCAGACCTATATAAACATAAGATTGACTTAGAAGTGATGAGAAATTACCATGAATATTTACTCAGTTTTATGTGCCTCCCAAGTGTGGAGCTTTAGGGTACATTTTGTCACATTATCAGGATTTGCTGTGCAGTCACAAACACTAGAAATAGGCTACTTACAAAACAAAATCTGTCTTTCCTACAAATTAATTTGGTTCTGCAAGTCAAAATTTTAAAAATACTTTAAATACACTGAAATTCCTTCAAAATCCTAAAACCTAATGAAAGATTTTATAGGGTCAGAGTAGATATTTTGACACATATTCACAGAAACACAACTTTTTCCAAAGCATATTAACATGGACACTCGGTATGGAAATACAGAGCCACAGGGAGTATCCAGAATATTTCAAGTCTGGAAAACTTTCAAGGGAAGTTGATGGAAAGTACTTCATGAAAGGAATCAATACATAGGGAAAATCTAGGGTTACTGAATCTAAACACTTCGCACTTCTGTCTTTCCTGGCCCCTTGATCATCTTGTCTAACTCTGTAAGAGTCACAGAGGCCACTTTGCTACCCTTTTTTTTGGGGACAGACATATTAGGCCAATAAAGCCCACTCTCAAAAATTAAAGTCTTGGCAGGTTTTGTCTCCTTAACTTCTCTAAAAAGATTACAGTGACTAACACAAAAAAGGTGGCTGGAAAAGATTATTATTCAAAAAGAGTAATTGTCCAAAAGATTAATTAACTTGAACCCAGATTTCACTCCTTTCCACGTGACTTATGCAGGCAAATGACTGGAGTTCTGCGATGTCAATGCACGTTGAGATACACTCATGGGCAAAGCATTGTTTATGGTTATCTCTTGTCTCGTCTGACATCGCACCATTGCCAGGATTGCCCTCCGAAACCTGCGAAGGGCAAGAAAGGGAGAACAGAAAGATCATTAGCTGGAGAACCAAATAGAGGGAAAAAATTTGGTAAGATGGTCTTAAATATCTTATGATAGTTTTCAGTTTTAGTAGAATGTACTTAAAAAAAACGTGTATTTGGAATTCAAAAGGACTTGGGTCTTTTTCACTTCCAGGTACTAGAATGTCTTTCATTTCTAATTTCATTTCTTCAGCAGGCATTGCAGCAGCTTTTGTTCATCTCAGGAGACAGTACAGCCACAAAGATGAACTTACAGAATGGGAAAAAACCCAGATGTTTTTCCATTAACTCAGCAGGATCAGGTATGTTCACCTAGGCAGAGATCACAGGCTCTGCTGGAAGGTTGGTAGCAGAGACAGGAAAAATGCCTCTTTGCAAAACACAGTCCTCAGTCAGAAGCATTGGCTTGATTAGAGCATTTGTTATGCTTGCTCAAATCAGAATAGGCTTAACCTATTTATTTCAATGAAAAGTGTCAATCCACCCTAATCAGTCAGAATAAGATACACCCCAAATCAAACAAGAAAATCTACACAAGTTACACGTCACTAAGATGCACACACTTTGGCTACAGTCATTAAAACCAGCCTACTACTGATGCAACCTAAATGAATCCCCTTGAGAAAACACAAATGGGCCAATATGTTCTCAAAAATACATATCAATTCGGTATGTTCTGATGATGATCAAAATTTATTTTAGGCTTTCCTGTTCAAAAGGTCGTCTTCAGTAAATTAACTGTGGTGTACCCTTTGCTCTTCACCACTCAGCTTGCCATATTTTACAGGTGATCCTTCTATACTCAGATGATATGCTAAAATCATGAAACAGACTGGAACTAAATTCGGAACACTTACTTTTTGTTTGCAATGACGTAAATGCAGGGATTATAGAATGTGGAAGATTTTGCGAAGAGAGGAGCTATGATGGCCATCGCAGGAGAAATTTTCTTTGGGTCTCCAAAGGAAGACCACAAGCACACAATAGAATATGGAGACCATGCCACCAAGAACATCACAATCATCACAACAGACATCTGTAAAACAAGAGCAACAGACACATAATTAGTCTTATCTCAAAATGAAGACCTCACAACAAAACCTCATAACAAAAGCACACGCACCTGGGTGGAAATAGAGCTCTCCTGAATGAAATAATCTATAAACAAGCACACTTGACACATTTTGACAGTTTACACTGAAATCTCACTTTGGGGGTTTAACAGCACACCTCACTGCCATGTGTTTGGCATGGTGTCATTTCATTACATACAATAGTCCTTCAAAGTCAGCTCTACTCACTGTGTTAAATCTGTCCATCAGGAATTTAAATTACCAGAGAGGACTTAACACATTAATTTTGACCCCCATAACAAGTCCTTCTGGGATGCTATTACAAGCAATAAATATGAACAGAGACAAAAATTTAAGCCAAATATTTAATTAGGTCGTTAATAAAAATGTTTCATAAGGCTTAATTATGGTACCATTAAATAAAAGAAAGTAAATGTTCTAGGACATATAGTTAAACAACCCAGAAGTGTCTGCTTGGTTTAATGAAGAATTATAGACATGTTCAAGTATGATAGAGAGGAGGTATCTGAGCAGTCATGTCTTCCCTGCCTGCCTGCCAGAGAGAGCAGCCTGGCCATGTTGGGGCTCACACCCCAGGACATGCCACGCCACAGCCAGACCCGGACGGTGACAAACCGCAGGTAGCAGAAGGTAGGAGAGGTTACCAATTGAGACAGACTTTTCTGTCTTTTCTCAGGGGCATGAATCAGTAGGGGAAACCGGGATGGAAATCTCAAATGAATCAAGAGGACAAAACAAAGCACTAGAAAACCAGCCAAAACTGCAGGGCTGCATACACACAGGATTTCCTAGTGCTGATCACCTACACCCCTAGACAGTCTTTCAGAGGTGAACAAAATGAGAAGTAAGCAGCTGCTTCGTATGAGCTGCTCTAGAGCACAACCAATACACAAGCAGTGACTCTCACAGAGGATCCCTGTTTAAATACAAACACAATACCAAACACAGTATCGAAATGTAAGAAATAACCCTTTCATTTAGAAGTTTGGTGTATAGAAGAATGAGAGGATGCTAATTTGCAAAAAGCAGAAGTATATTGCTTAACTCCAAAGCATTAATTTTTTTCTCTCTTTTTTTTATTATAACTTAGTGTCTTCAACTGCAAAATAGGAAAAACGCATTTTCTTCATAAACATGAGTCTAAATTTTTAACTGAATCCTCAGTTTCAAGTATTCTGAAAGCTCTTCACAAAAGTAAAACACTCAAATTACTTTTTTTAGGTAAAAATACTATTCTTCAGAACTTAGCAATGAGAAAGTTTTCCAAGGAATGCTAAGTTTGCACTGATAAGTAATTCAAAAACATAGGTACATACTCTTCTGTCCAATTCTCTCTCACTTTTTCATCATGCCCAACCATAAATCACATCTTTACACAAAATCAAAGGAGCTGGTGAACTTCAAGATTTCTCAAGGACATTTACACATTAGAAGAATGTCAACCTTCCAGGCAGGATATATCATTTCATGCCATAACTCACATTTGCTACTGCTTACATAAGAGATAAGCTCAAGAGACTGAAAAGAGCAAGGGATTGGAATCACACAGCTTGGGAGCTGGAAATGCACTCCCATTCCTAGGCCACGAGTTCAAATGAGAGTTGGCCAGTCTATTTCAGACCAGACACATCTGCGAACCAAGCAGAAAGCCTAAGGACTCTGCAGAAACAGAGTAAAAGTTTTCCTAGGGCACCTCAGAGGTACATTGCTAGGTAATGACAGAGGAGAGAGGCAAGGAAAATTCACATTGTTCCCAGCCTTCAAAGTAGCTATTCATCTGGAAAGGGTATTAGACCAAAATTAAAGAATCTAGTGTGATAAGCCAAGCCAAGAGTTTTCACCAAGGCTCAGTATCAGCTAATATTTAGTGTGAAGGAAAAGGGGGAATGTAGAAAACCAAAATGCTTAAAAGGCTGCACTGTTCCTTTGCCATTAGGACTTTAACACAAAAGGACTTGCTTAAAACAAAACATGCACTCATTTACCTTTGTCACATCTACTTGGTCAGACCAATCTATGTTAATGTTCTCCAGGCAGTTACTGCTGGCATATTGTTTCATAGTCCGGGAAACATTGTAATAACAGTAAAACATGACTGTTAAGGGTACAACAAAATTAACAGCAATTACACTCATTGTGTAGGAAATAAAGGACCTGATAAGACAGAAAAACAAAACAGAGTAACTTACAAATAGCCATCCAGGAAAAGTTACCAAAGAATCTGGTATTTTGATTTGATTATGAAATTTTATAACAAGCTCTAAAATAATGTGGAAATTTTTCTTTTTTTATTATTAGAAACTACAAGTATTTCAGTTTTGAAGCATGGCTCAGTTCCTATGGGGTTTTTTTTTCTAGACTTGCTCTATGTTATTTCTATTGTTTTAAATTACTTTTAAAAATTTTGCTTCATACTTCAGAAAGAAGTTATGCTCATATAGTGGTGAATTAAACAATCTTAGACTTCAGTGAGCCAGCAAAGTTAAAAGAAAGTGTCTTACGCATCATTTTTCCTCCAATTTACTGTGCACGTTGCTCCAGTGGGATCCGGAGCGTAGCTGGCCCAGCCTGCAGCAGGCATGGAAGCCCAGAAGACTGCATTCATCCAAGCAGCAAGGATGAGAGTGGCATAGCTACGGGTGGTCATTCTTCTTCCTGCAGCCAAGCACAGACAGTCACAGATGGCTCTCATCTGCTGCTTCTTTCCAGTGACCCACTAGAGAGACAAGTGGCTTCCAGCAAGCACATAATGGGTTGATAAAGATCCTTCCCATGGCTTGCAGTCCCAAACGCTGCAGCATATTTGTTCCATCCTGCTGACTGACATCTCAGTCCTTGCGGCCTTTAAAGCCCCTTGAACACCATCACCCATTCCAGCTCTCAGCAGACAGGCAACACCTGATCCCAACCCCACACCAAAAGCTTATTATGCAACAGTGCATTCAAGTACATCCTTGGAAGATTGCAGGGGAGGAATTAACTGTTACAACACAGCTGTAACACAGGAGAGACAAACACCCAGGGTGGTGGTAACACAACAACAGAGGCGCACACCTGCCTCTGACACAGGTCAAAACCTCACACACCCAGAGGCTTTTTGTGTGCTTCTCTGTAGGGACGTGGCCCTCTAAAGACCGCAAATAGCCATGAAAACACAATTTGTAAACAGAGTAACAGCCTAATGATGAAGTTTTCACTTTAATGAGCAGTATGCCAACTAGGTAACTTACTCAACCAGGTACTGTAGGTTCAAGTTATGCCCACCACTGTAATTATGGAGTCATCCATGATAAAACAATACAATCAAATCAGAGTTTCATGCCTGCCAACAATGACTGATTTTTGACCCTAAGTACAGTACCTATATCAGGCCTGCAGATGGTCAGGTAACGGTCAATAGCAACAACAGTCAGCAAACCAATACTTGCCATCCCAAAAAAGATATTTAAGGCAGCATAGATCTGAAATTAAAACAAACAAACAAGAAAAACATTTCTGATAAATCTTTCAAAGCACAAATCTGTGTACTGAATCAACACAATTCAGCCAGAGTTCTCCTCCATAAAAAGGGTCCTGAAGGAACTAATTCAATGCAGGCAATTTGAAGCTGGCTCTTTAAAAAGCATACATTTCAAAAGCACCTGCTTGTGTGCATATTAGAAATCATAAAGACAGCAGTCTCAAAATAAAAGAAACACTGTCCTTCAATAAGTAAATTTTGAGGTTCAGAGTTTGGAGGGGTTTATTTCATGTTTTCAATGTATGTTAAGGAAACCTGAGGAGCATTTAGTCCATCAGAAAGAGTTGCAGCTTTAGCAAATGCGAGGTTCTGAATTATCACTCTCTCATCTGTTGTTTAACTACACTTATTTCACAGCCAGGGCCCACTGATGTACCCCCTAAGGCTCCATTTTTATGTGTGTCAGATCTTTTGCACAGAGTGACACGTGCTGCAATCCCAGCATGCTCCAAATGCACCTGCCCCGTCATCCCATGGGAAGCCTGACCACGAAGGATGACTGGGAGGGCTCTGGTAGCACTGGCACCCCAGAAACACAGAGCCCTGCTCCAGTGCGCGTGGCACCAGCAGTTGTGATAGAACCACATGGCATTCAGCCATCTCACATCACAGGATTCTTTCGGTTTGGGTTGACATGAGTTGTGCTTCAAGCAGTCTTAACTCTCAAAGCCTTGCTAGTGAGATCTCCCATCAACCTGAACACACCACAAGGCAATCCAGATCCAAAGATGTTAGAAGTGAGGCTTCCTGCCAAACAGTGACTGAATTTTGAGCTTGAAGTAACTGTCTGCTGAGGCAAGTGATGTCAGATTGTGATAAGCATCTATTACATAAATGTCCAAAATGTTTGCCTTATGACGCATTTTCAGTATGTGCCTTCACATTACTACTCATATTCCCAGGCACTTATGCCCAACAGTCTATCAATAATGTAAATTAAAATCACAAGACACAGTGAGCAAAGGCCACCATCTCTCTGCTGTGGAAGTATATGGTTTTCAGTCAGCCTATTCTTAAAACTAGACAGCTACTAAAATGAGGCTAAACCTTTAACGGAGAGCAAGAGCTTTAGAGGCCTTCACTTTGGATATCCTATTAGTCCCATCCAAAAAGGACGTGCATTTGCCAAGCAGAACTCACCAAAATCTGTCAAGCTCACCATCAAAACAGCAGCCACAATCAAAGTCTTTTAACTATCAGCTAAGTCATCAAATGTGCGTGTGCTACTATAACCATCTTCATTTCAGGATTTGATTTTGTAAGCCTTCTTAAAGCTATTTTAAAATGTCTAGCTGATATATATAAGGTTTTCAGATTGTAAATATAAGCTTAAAGTGAAATTCACATGAAATAGTGTCTCCAGGTATTGCTGACATCACAGAACATCAGCTTCAGGTCCAAAGTCAAATTGTGCATCTCTGCTTTATCTCTTAAAATAACACGAGGTAGAGCCATTACTCATTTCACAGTTTGCTTTTAAGTGTTCAAAACTTTCTCTCTAACTGAATTGCAATACCTGGCATCCAGTATATCCAAATTTCCAGCTTCCATGCAGGTCTGAGGCAGCAGACATGGGGTAACCAATGCCACTAACACCGATGTCAGTAAAAGCCAAGTTGATAATAATTGCGTTGGTTGCTGTCCGAAGCTCTTTGTACTTAACAAAGATGCCTAACACAACAATGTTACTGAAAATGCTTATCACTCCTGTGAAAACAGACAAAGGAAAACTTTACAAAAGATACACACCAGCCAGTAATACACATGCAGAAGAAAATGCAGCCTATTGTAATATATAAGCCCCAAACAAGCTTTATTTTCAGTCAAGTGCAATTTTGCAAAGAGGATAGACACTAGAAAAGGAGAAAAAAGCTTTTCCAGTTAGGCAACTTTCACTTGGATTCAGTACGTGCCAACAGTGGAGCATTTGTCAAACCTGGGACTTTGGACGCAATGACAACAAGCATAGCAGAAATTCAAATGCATCTAGGATTACACTTCAAACACTCTGGCCACCAAGTACAGTGCTGACCTCTGTGGTAAAGAAGGATGCAGGTTGGTGGCTGGCAAAAAAAGCGTTGGAAAAAAAACTTATGCACCTGATCTAGCGGAAGACCCCTGCCAATACCTGAGGGTGCCCATTCTGGGCAGATAGTTTCCACTGTGCATTCAGACAACAATCCTGGGCAAAAGGGATACAGAAACTTTGACTTTGATATCACTATTCTAAACAGACGAACTCCTCTCTCTGCTCATGAGGTCCCAAAGCTTTGCCAGCATCAGAGTTGGTTCAGGTTGCTGCAAATTGTATTTTCTAAGCCTTGTCAAGCAGTCTAGACGATTTGCACAGCAGTATGGCTGGGCCTGCACCAGAGCTATCTCCTCCACGTGACAAGCTCTAGGGCTGTGTCACAGCCATGGGAAAAGTCCAGCTCTGCACTGAACTTGCTCCTGCCTCACTAACCTGGGTGTTTTCAACCTCTTTGGTCTGGCTTGACTCAAACAGCATTTGAAGTCTATTACCAGGCAACCCAAGAAATGGCCAGGACTCAAAGAGTTGTAACAAACTAAAGCTAAGATGTACACTCTCCTCTCTTCACCTCCAATCCCTCTGAAATTTGCTTTGGACTTAAAGCTCCTCAAGATGCCCAGGACATTCTTCAGGACACTGTGTATCAGGAAGCTTTTTCTGATCCTGGTGTCCTCCTTATCCTTCTTTTCTCCCACTATTCCCCTTTCCTAGCCAAATCCTACTGCTCATTCTTGAAGTGAGTTTACATGGCATTCCCATAAACCCTTTTTTTTTTATTGTTGTGGTTTTATTTTCTTCAGACTCCAGTCTGTTGTAGAAGTATCCAAAACAAACTGTCATCCTCTAAACTTTTATTAACCCACTATTAATACAAACTACCAAAAAACAGTTAGTAAGGTTAAAATTCCACCTTGCACCTCAGCAGGGACAAGACTCACAGCCCTTATCAATAAAAGGGAGAATTCAAACATGTTCACGCAAAGACAGACATCAAAAAATAACTTGCAAATAATAAGAGAAATTTATAAGTTTTTCATAAATCCATAAGCCACACAGATGCCATCAGCTATCATATCCATATATTCACACATTGCAGGAATGACACTGATCCTATGTGCTCCTAAAATCAACAAAAAAAAAAGGAGCTGAGGATGTGATCTGAAATTAACATCACAGTAAAAAAACACTTGAATTGCCAGTTCTCCCAGCTCTCCTGTCGACAGATAGCATGTCATCTCTTGGGAGAGAGGGAGCAAAAGAGAATTACAAGTTTAATAATACAGGCTTCTTATGAGGCATGTTTTAACAGATATTATAGCTACCAAGAATGAAATCAGACATACAGCAGGACTGTAAACTCATATCCTCAGGGTGAAGGAAAGATCCTTCTAGACACACTTTAATCTAATAATTCAGAGTCCAGTCTTAAAAGTAAGGGGGAGAGAGGGGAGGCAACAAAAAACAGGGAAGAAAAAGTAGAACCTATATTCATGAAAAATGTTAGTATTGCTAGAATAAAGTAATAATAGAGCAAAAAAAAAATGTTTTGAGGATCAGAATAGAAGACGGATTGCATCTTGGACAAAGTGAGAAAAAAAGATGTAGATACAAGAAATGCTCTCTTTTCTGTTTCTGAGGATCAGGTCAAGCAGACGAACAAAGTTTCTCCAGGCAGCAGTTAAGCAGTGGGCATTAAAAGGGCAACGAAGCTGGTCAAAGTGCTGGAGCACAAATCTTATGAGGAGTGGCTGAGGGAGCTGGAGTTGTTCATCCTGGAGAAAAAGAGGCTCAGGGTGACCTTATTGTTCTCTACAACCACCCGAAAGGAGGGTGTAGCCAGGTGGGGGTCGGTCTCTTTTCCCAAGGAACAAGCAATAGGGTGAGAGGAAATGGCCTCAAGTTGCACCAGGGAAGAGTACTTTTGGGAATTAGGAAAAATTTCTTCACTGAAAGGGTTATCAAGCATTGGAACAGGCTGCCCTGGAAAGTGGTTGAGTTGCCATCCCTTGGAATGTGTAGATATGGTGCTTAGGGACATAGTTTAGAGTTGGACATGGCAATGTTGGGTAGCAGCATCGAAATAAAAAAAAAAATCAGGTATGTGTATAACATGGAATTTACCTTTCCAGCTAGCATTTTAAAATGATACCAGAGCATTTCTCCACCATAAGCAGAAAGACATCCATGCGGCAGCATAGCTTGCTGCAGCCTGAGTATCCCTGTGGTCATCACAGAAATGAATACACTGACCAGTGTAATGCTTAAAAATTACTTCCTTCTCAGAAAACAAGAGAGAAACACTTAAACCTTTTAAAGAGCAGCATAATGATGAACACTGTACCCAGACTTCATTCTTATTCTTATACATCTGCTTATTAACAAGGCTTAAATCTTCCAGATGTGAAATTTGCTGTTGTAAGGCAAAGCAATCCACCATGCTTTCAAATATTTTATGGACCTCATTGTCAAAAACATTTCTCATTAAGAAAGTAAAGATTTACTAGACTTCCCCAACTATAATTAGAGATAAAAAATGAAAAAAAACCTAAAACCACAAAGTAATCCAACTTTTTTTTTTCCCCCCAAGACGTTTAATTTCCATGCAAGATTAAGAAAGAAGAGTTGGGTTGATTGTGGCTAATTCCATTGACACCCTATGATCACCAATGATAGCTTTGATCCCAAACACCAGCTGGTCAAAACTATCTGAAAATATCATCTTGTTACATACAATATAATCAATTTTAATTAAAATGTAAGAGGTATTTCTAGGCTTCCAATACTTGACCATTATCTATCTTTACCGCTTCTTAAGAAGCCTACTGATGTGTGCAGCTGTTCTATTAATTTCTCTGAAGACCTTAAATAAATTATTGTCTTTGCATCCAAAAATACCCACTTTTCCAGAACAGCAATTTGATACTCACCACTTCAGACATATATGCTAAATAAACTGCGACCATCAGCGATACTATTTCATATAAATGTAAAATACATTAATATTTTAAAGTATTTTAAAATCTAGCTACAATGTGGAAAAATTTGTGGTACAGTCAATGAATAAAGATTAAACTTATTTGATTTTCCATAATAAAGGTATAGAAGGGCTGTTTTTAAACACAGTAGGTTTCAGTTTTGGTTAGGTGGATAGTTCGTTACTATGGCACTCAACGCTTCAGAAAAGCACCACTGAAGCACTGCAGGTTATACAGTAAGAAAGTTTTTAAGGGGAGGAAAAAAAATAATTCTATAATCATTCAAGTTCAGCCAAAGACCACTGCAGTTACAGGGAACAAGCACGATGTGAAGCCTCACAGCGTGCTTTTCTAACACGTGTCATTGGTGAAAAATACAGCTGCAACTGGAATCTGCTCTTCTCTGATTAATGACCAGCTCCCTCCCTCTAAGTCACATTCCAACCCTTCCCCTTACATCCCCCTAACAGACACCCGCTCACATGCTCAGACTACACATATATTACTACAAACATGTGGGCCAGGAGAAATCTCAAGATAGCTTCGAGCACATCACAGAAAAATGCAAGATGTGACAGCTATGCCCTATTTTTATCTCTTTTGCAAGCTGGCAGAAATTAATTCTCACTCTCTTCTATAATTACATATCAACAAAATGTATTTTTTGAGACACACCGCTGCCTTCAAATATAGAGCAGAAAACTTAGATGTTTCTGCACACTTCAGATGTTTCTGCATATTTCAGTCAGGCAGCTTGATTGCTAACTTGTCAGCAAATATGGAGAAAAGCCATCAGACAGCTGTCTAATACAAAATGAAATACCATCACTGTTACTACACAAAATGAGCATTCAGATCTACAAGTTCTATTTTAAAAAGTTACGCAACGATTTGCCAATGCCCATACCTGCAGTTATTAAGTACGCTGCAACTATGTTGTGCTCAGTCTGCGTGAAGGCTGAATGAGCTTCATTGTCACTTTCTGAGGAATTGGATGAGTCATTCCAATGCATTTTCGACAAAAGACTGTCGTCTATCCTCTGCAATAATTCATCAAGAAGACGAAACACTACAAAACCCTGTCAGGCAAATTCTTTCATTATTCAACAGACTCACAGAACAAGTAAAAGAAGGGGGGTAGGGAGGAGTTCCCCCTGCCATTGACAGCTTCCAAGCATGATTTAATTGGACTAAAGTGGAAAGAAGTTTATGCTCCCAATCTATGCAGGAGATTGTTAATTAAAACAAAGAGCAGCACAGAACTGGGTAAATTTTGAACAGTATGCTTAAACTTCATTCTTACAGCTAATGTGATTAACTGTCACATGCCCCCAAACTTTTTCCCCTCAAACCTCTTGTGCAATGCTTTGGAAACCTCAACAAAAGTTGACTCAGTTCAATCAATCATCAGCCCGGCTTGGAACTAATTCCCATCACCACTTGAAGCACAAAAACCTGCAGTACAACATGAACAGACAAATGTCAGTTTCCTTAAAAAACAGGATATGTTTACTCTAAAGCCTGTCCCTTCAAATCTTTAAAGACCTACTTCTTCAAGATTCTTTGTTTGAGTTAAACTCTCTGACAAATACACAAGAAAAACACATTCCAGTATTTTCCAAAGTGAAGAAGCATGACTTTCAGAAAACTCAGTTGTTACATTTCTAAAATAGCCTGGTCTATAGAAAATGGTTGATGAATATGCCTTAAAAGCCTGAACATCCTCCCTCTCCTAAAAGCAATACTTACAAGCTTACAAATTTTCCAAGGCATGTTACTGGGCAGGAAATTACCAGGCCGTTTTCAAAGACCTGAGCAGTAAAAGCTCATGTTTTCTTCCCTTCAGTGATGAGGTACCAGCACACCAAAGCACAGACCTTTTAAAAAACGCTGCATAAACATCAGCTGCCCTAAGTTCTTGCCCAAAGAGCATATACGCATTATCAGAAAGCAGCTGCTTCCCCTCAGCCCTGCTTCACAAAGTTTTTGCCTTCAGTCAGTATTCATAGTGGGTAGAAAAGTGACAAGGATGAGCACCAGTGGTTCTTCAGCCCTAAGTGGTTCACAGGTAGGTCAGGCAGGTCGCAGGCTAGGGCTGTGCCTTCTGAGCAGCAGTAAGGGTGCAGTGACACAGGAATACCGTCATCCCATACAAAGTATACCTGAAGAGCTCTTTCTCTAACCTGTGAAACACTCATAGAGCATTCCCTCCCACTCCTCAGCTCACCAAAACAGACATCCTACATCTTTCACCCATTTGAATATAAAGGTAAGAAAATTTGTATATAAAACTCGTGCAGTCACAGTATTTAGTCATCATTGCTACACACGATCTCGTGCCACAGTGCTACGAGCAAACGTTTTCTTTAATGCCCCACATCTACACTTACAGCCCAGGGTATTTGTATTATTACAGTATTTCTCCTGTCAGAAGAGGATTAGGCAGGAACAGCATGGGAGGGTTCTGAAAGGAAAGATGATCTGTTTGGCAGTGAAGCCACTTTCCTCGTGCAACACTGTCCTGCCCTGAAAGATAAAGGCATGGCGATAATTTGATATCTTTGCTTTCCTCCCCTGACACTTTGGCCAGATTTTCAAAAGCACTTCAGATCTTGCAGCTTCCACAGAAGTCGGAGCTTGCAATACTCAATGTCTCAGAAAAGCAAACCATTGCTATTTTTACTCAGATAGGATTCCAGATGTACAGTAGCAATTAACAAAAGCAATTTTATACTTGTTGATTAAAATGCAACTCTCTGCAACTGTATGTGCAGTCGCTCCTATGTACCATCACATTGTTTCTGTCTCTTCTTAAATTTGACTAATTTTACAGCAACTGGAATTGACAGAAAAAAGTCAAAACTAAAGGCAGACATCATCAAAAGATTTTTTTTTCTGCAACAGTGTAGTTCATAAAATAAAGCCAAAAAGATAAAACAAGAAACTAAACATTGAAGTATACAAATAGTCCAGGAAGATGGAACCACAGCTTCTAAGCCAGATAAATATGTCTTACCACATCACTTATTAATACTGGTATAAGAAAGAATATAAAATTCAAAACCTCAGGCTGTTTTTCTCCTCCAATAACATAGCACTACTGGTGTCAGAGAGGCACTTTATAAAGCCAGGTGATGCTTTTCCTTCCCACTTGTCCCAGACCAGTAGGAAAATGCAACTTCTATTTAAATCCCTTCTTCAACTGGCATGTATCTCTCCATATATGTGGGCCAGTGCAATGTGGGGTTTAGCAAGCTGCTTTCAGTAATGTGTAAAATACATATCAATGCACTAACGGTAGAGAAATGCATCTTTTGCACTAAAAACAATTAAAAAACCCCAAACCAACCCCAAACCTCTTCCTTTACGGCAGTAACCCCGCTACAAATCCAGGGCAAACCCAACCCTCCCCCCCCCNCCCACGTTTACTACGCCCTCTACCGCTGGAGGGCTCTCTAAGGCAAAACGTCCCTTTAATCTTTTCCCAAACGGATGCTCGGGAATGCTTCAAACCCCAAGGAAAACAAATTAATAACTTAACTCTTTCTCCTCAGTTCAGAGACTTTTACTAGATTTAAACTGTTGGTTAGAAAAGTTTCACTCTACAGAGATTTTCAGCTGACAGAAGAAAATGCCCTGGAAAATGCATGACTCTACAAAGATTTTTACTTGCCTCACATCACACAATAGCTGTACTTTTTTTTTTTAATAAACAATACTTTTTCTTGCCAAGACAATGCTTTACACAACTGCAAATTACTTTGCACCAGTACGTGTGTGACAGTCCAGCATTTCTTCAGGCAAACGTGCACATCAATGAGTCAGCGCCAGAGAAAATCCTTCCTGTTCTACAACTGCCAGTGTTGCAGACTTACATTAAAACATCCCAATTATTTTCTGCACTTTGTCAAATTTCTCTGACAAAGTAACATAGCAAATCTATGAACTACATTGAGCCATCCTATCCCAACAACTGCAGAAAACACAAGGAAAATAAACAACTCTGCAAGGAATGCAAGGGCACTAAAGCCTTCTCAATAGGTAATAATTTAAGCTTTATAATACACCTCCATGCATTATGCCCTGTTTAACAAGGATTTACATCCCAAATAGGAAAAAAATGAAAACCCAAAATTTTGCTGTGGCATGGGCAAAAGGCTTCAGATCTTCTAAATACTTGTAAGCAATCTGATCCCAGTGATGCTCCAGCTGTCAGTTTCAAAATCAGCTGCAAGTCAGACCCTACACCTGGGCCAAACACTGCCATGGCAGTGGAGTAGGACACAGGTAGGTGACACCAGTACCAGTGCACTGTGGCATGCTCTGAAGCCTACCTGAGCTTCAGAGGAATATTCCAAGACAGCAACCCTCCTTGTGCTGCTGGAGCAGGTGGCAGGTGAGAAGCTATTTAGATGGCCCAGCTATTTGCTCCAAAGGCTGCCAGTAAGGGGAATACAGGGAACACCAAAGTGTCATCCAGAGCCTACACTAACACCTTACCCCTACTCTCCTCACTGCAGACAGCACTGTGACCTTTCTTCCCTAGACACTACAACTACTTGAAATTTGCCATTTCTGCCCACACACCTACTTCTGTCACAGTACCTGTGAGCCCCTTTCCTATTCTCTGCAGCAGCAGCCCAGAGTATCTGTAATTACACACATAAATAAAACTGGAACATTTCACTTACTAGGATCAGGAGCACCGTGACAGACTCACAGATAGAATTTGAACTAAAAGTTCAAGACTGAGAGAAAGGTGTCATATAAAATTAGAGAACCTCTTAGTTCATTACAATATTACACTACAGACAAGACATCTTAATTTCTTTGAGACTGAGTTTTCATCTATTACTGTTAGCACCTTACTTATATTAAGAGATCAGGGTCACACCATAGCACAGAGAAGATAAGGCAGAACAAGGACTGAATGTGCCTTGCAAATACCACCCTTCCCCAGAACGGAGAAGGGAAAAAAAAGGCATTATCGTATGGCAAACACATCCAGACAGTTTCCTCATACGTTCTTCCATCCTAAGAACACCCTACAACCTCTGCGGAGATCTAAGATTATAAATTTTCTCTGGATCTTTGCATAAAATCCATCCAGCATTGTTTGTATGCGTAGGCCATGCTACAATGCTCCTCATGCATTTCTCCGCTGGGAGAATCCCTTCGCTATAACCAGGAGGCCCATCTTCCCTCCAGAGCTGCAACAGATATTGCTGCTCAGCCCCTCTGCACACAGAGGTCAAAGCCTTCGCTTCAGCCTTGCAGCGCCTTCGGCTGACTCACTGCTCCATCTGCTGAGAGACTCAGCACACACACGGCTGCTCCTGGGCTGCCAGGCGGCACTGCCCGCAGCCAAACACCGCCTCTCACACCGTGCAGCTTACAGGTCATGGCAGCAGCCTCCTGCTGCCATGGGAAAAAGCATGTCCCTAAAAAATAGCAAAGAGCAGCATCAGTTTGGGTGTAAGAGCGAGGACTGTGTCATGTTAAGACTTCCAAAGACAAAACAGTAAGAAAAGAAGATCCAAGCCAGCTGCCCAGTATTGAAGCATCAGTGGAGAAACACAGCACAGCAGAGGATCCAGCTGCAAACATGACAGAAGTACGGACACTGCAGCTGCACTTGGTTTGTGCTGTTCAGCTGAAACGTGGAATGCACAAAATGCAAATACTTGCATAGAATTTTGTCCACATAAAAGGCAATTCTACAATGCCTCAAGTCAAAGCCCTGAGGCACTTAGGCCTAGCAATGCATAGCAACAAAAGCCTAATCATTCTCAGAGTTCTGGATTTAACTGACCTGGTTAAAGCTAGGCCTGTAGCAACACCAGGAAAAACACTGGAACCCCTCATTTCCTGAATGTACTGGGGTTAACAGTAGACTCAGCTCCTTCTCACAAAAGAAGACCTAGCAGAAATTCAGTGTTGTGTTTTGTTTTCTTAAGCTGAAGAACAATTTTATCTACTATCCTATGCAGCATCTATTCACATTTAAATGGATTCTTTAACATTTGTTTTTCTACTCTTTCAAGTTTTGTTCCAGAGCTTATTAAAAGTAATGGTCACATTTGTTAAAACATCCAGTGAGTGTCCGATCCTGGTACTGAAAAATTACCTGTTGCCTTTTCTTAAGCAGAAGGCTAACATAATTAATCTGTTACTCCACTCATCAATTAAAAAGCATAACAGTGCAATCAATTCTGAAAGGAACTTTTTTCACGTTGAACAAGATGTTCAAAATACCTGCAGATACATTATGCTACAGATCCCTTTTCAAAAGTGCTTGGTAGGAGAGTCTGTGAACAGACTCCTGGCTCCAGCTGAAATTCAGGGATGTTCTAATTTTCATTTTATTTCCAAAGTTCCAGAGTAGAGAGGCATCCTGGTCTCCTCCATCCTTAGGAAGACACAGTTACTATCTTTTCAACAATCCTCACTACGCATCCATCTAAAGAGACCAAATACTCATGCAGACTTTATCATGCCTTTCTAAGCAATACATAGCTGAAAGCATTGTGTGCAGAGGAGCCCGATGATGGGCTGTTTCATCTCAGCCCTACACAAGCACAGAGCACCACTGAGGTGCAGTACCAGGACATCAAAACCTCAAGAGAAACAGGCTAAGGGGGGATGCAGGGCCAGTTAAAAACCCTTAGCATTTTAATATCAGTGTAATTAGATACCATTAGACGACTGAAGTATAGTATCAACCTTGTCTTGTTCATTAGACAGCAGCTTCTAAGAAAACTGTGTCTTAATGCCTTTGGCTTTCATTAATATTTATATAGAAAAATTCACAAAATATACTTTGCTGTCTTTTATACGTTACTATGCATTTAAAAAAAATTATCGACACAAAAGTTAAAAATTTAATTTATAAAAAACGGTTCACAAAGGTTGTTTAAACAGCATGTCCATTTCAGAGCAGTCCAAAAGATCTGATGTAAAAGGAGGATGAGAACCAGGGATCAGTCATGCACAGGTTCACACTGAAGTATGTGCATGCAGTGAACCTGTAGGGTCTTTGGAAAACCCATTTCAATTGATTGTTTACTCCAAACTCCAACATGGAGTCAAGCATTGACTGCACTGCTTGTCAGAAACAGTTTAAGATTAACATCAAATCGTGCCTTAGTTTACAGATATTCTGAGCAGTCTTCAGCTCTTCGCCTGGGGCTACACTCTCCTCATGCGTCCATCAACAGCCATTAAGTGTAAAAATAATTGTCATTTGTAGCTTCAAGTTCTTTATAAAAAGATTTTCAGGGTCCTTTACAAAAATTTTTCATGGTTCTTTGCTTCTGCAGATGACATGATAAGAATGAGGAGATACTCAAGGCTCCATTTTTAATGTCCTCTTCCTATTTTAAGAGAAAAGAAAAATACATCAAACAATTCACATCTTAGTTGCGTTTAAAGCAAATTCTTTACATAACATTGAATGAGCTGATGAAATAAAATGCAAAAAACTAACATGGTTTTACACACATATCAACAAATGCAGAGTACTGTGCTTCAGTTTAAGCTACTGAGATGCACAGAAATCCCTTGCATAGAACTATAAACATCTACAAGACATTAAAAATAACAACATTTTGTTTAATATTTACAAGCTTTAGAAATCAGGAGCTATTCTTATACCTGAAAGGTAAAGCCACACACTCACCCCGAAAGCCTCCGCCACCACCTCTTCCTCCTCTGAATCCTCCTCCTCCACCTCTACCTCCTCTGAATCCTCCTCCTCTTCCTCCACCTCTGCCTCCTCCAAATCCTCCTAAACGGAAGAAAGAAATTACCCTTTTGTTATGCACAATTTATTTTATTGACAGCTTCTGAAATGAAATTAAATGAACAACAAAAAAACCCCAGAAACTGTCAGTTGCTGGACAGTTACCAGGTCAACTACGAGTACCTTGTCTCTTCTAGGGACCACGTACAGCATTGCTTAATACCTGATATGCCATGTCCAAAATACTAAAGAGACCTAACAATTACCTTCTTTCACAAGAGCAAAAAATTAATTACATATATTAACCAGTAAATGATTATAACCATTAGTAATTATTATTTATTAATTACAACTCAACAGAACATTAAAACAAACAAACCAAATCAAATTGAAACACTTACACCTTGCTGCAAAGGGGCAGGGTATGGGAAAGAGGAAAGACACTGCGATGTAAGCAAAAGAAAACTTCAGCTTTAATTAAAGAGTACATCACAGGTGATGTCCAAAAAGCTTTCTGTCTTTGTTATAAATCAGCATTCTCTCCTCCCTGTGCTTTGGAGCTGCTACTTAGGTAGCTTAGAAGCCTGTCTTGACACTGGAAACATATCATTGCCTTTTCTATTAAGTCAAACAGAAACATGAATAACATTCTCCTTTGCAGTACAGCTGTTGATATTCAAGTATTCACCAGCAGCTTTAAAAAAAAAAACCAAACACCACAAATACTCCACAAAAATGACCAAAATAACCCATGGCATCCCAAACAAATCCAACATTCTGCCGTTTTCATTCTTGTGATCTTACCTCTACCACCGCCTCTTCCTCCCCCACGTCCACCACCACGTCCTCCTCTACCACCTCCCCTGGGAGCACCTTTTTCTCCAGGGGGCCTTGGCAAAAATCTCTGAAGGGGTAGCAGCTTTGCTGGATCTATGTAAAACTGCCAGAAGAGAGTTCCATTAGGCTTTCAAAATACCAAGACTAAAAAGCACATTAATATCTCCCCTTACAAATACCCACAATTTTGTCTTACCCCACCATGCCACATTGTCCTCTGCAAACAGCCAAATAAAGAAAGCACACAAGTAGTAAATCACAGAATTTAAAAGCTGCTAAAATATAGGTGATATTTGTGTGATTTTCATTTGTTACATCTTTTCTTGTGGGGCAGGGAGAAGGAATAACATGGCAAATACAAAACTGAAAAGGAAGGGGAAATTAATGCCTATGTTTACAAAGGACAGTCAGCTTTTAAAGTTATTAAAAGCTTAATGAAGCCTTTACTATCTGCTGACAGAGTAGACTTATCTAACTGATGACACAGTATGATTCTGTTATTGAGATTGGCTAACCTTTTGCATCTTTTTAAATGAAGAGGCTTTCATGTTCTCGGATAGCTTCACTGAAAAATACTGTTAGTTTCTTTAAGGAGCACTGCAGTAACAAAACATTAAAAACTGTGATTTTGATCAGTATATGGAAGGAACATTCAGACATTTTCTAAGTTAGTATTTTATAAATTAAGCTAAATTTCATCACAATTGCAATTAAAAGATCAGCAGAAACTATTTCTAATTTCTTTCTGGTTTTTTTCACTGTGACAAATGTGGTATTTTGTGGTAAAAAATTTTTTCCTTCTACGTATGAAGGCATAAGAAAGAACATACCAGTGCAAAAACACAACTGTGAAGAAACACACTTGCATAGCAAGCGATGACCTCTTTAGCCCCAGGGTGACCTCAAGGCCTATCTGGAACAATTCCCATGCTGCAGGGGCTCTGCTGCTGCTGCTGAGTGCCTGGCTGTGCAAAGGCATGAGCCAGCAGGGACTGTTGGACACCACGCGCCCAGCCTCATTTCCAGGGAACTGGCAGACACCCTGTGTGATGCCACATGCAGCCTGGTGCGAATCCTTTGGCTCTCCAGTGTGGAAGGACTTTGCTATGCAGTTCCCAAGATCAAAAAAAGCTGCTGGCCAACTATGCTTACTAATCAGTCTAAATTAAATGGGGAAGCAAGGAGCTGCAAAATCCCCAACATATTTTCTTCACATGCTACTGCAGGAAGAAAACAAGGCTCTGCAATTCAAGTAATTCTGATACAAAAAAGTAAATCTGCAAATTAATACATTCAGAGCGTGAAAGTGATTTAAACCTGCATATTTTACTTCACATTTAACGTGGGAGAGGAAAATGCATGCAGTTAGAGACTGATGCTCAACCAAGCAACACAGGCTGAGTCTTACTGACATGTCACAGGGTTACTCCCCCACGCATCCTGCTTTTGTCATGGATTCTGTCCATCTGGCAGGGACAACAGAATGTACTCAATGTCTCTGTGTCAAGCTGGCTTTGCCAGAGGATGTCCTGGCACATCCCACTTTTACGGGCAGGTTAAGTACTAAACCGGACAATGAGCAACAGGACATCTCAGTATAAACTCACTTTATAATTAAATAATGAGCTGGAGTATGACCAAGGTCCCCTAACGCACAAAAAATATCCCAGGCCCTTGATCCAACTCTGTTACAGCTTAGTAACCTATAGCAGAAAATTTGGCCAGTTAGCCAGAAAAAGTAACAACTTGAACCACCATGGATCCAAAACACATCCTCAGTACTGGTACAGAGTGAAAAGCTCTGACTGAGTGAAAGTACTCTGTCACATCAAAAAAGCTCTAAGACAGGCACTCAGTGTGAGAAGCACCTACTGACACCAACAGTTGCAGCTACACCTGTGTCTGTTCACATACAACTGGTAGCCAAATGCTGAACTACCTCACAATCCTAGAGAAATCCCATTTAATATCCAATCGAACTTTAAAAAACAAATATTGTTAAGTCACACATTTTTTTGAAGGATACAAAGTCTCTCAGCTGTCCAAAGATTTCATCCACTTTGCCAATCTGCTCCTTATTATCCAGGTACACTGGGGCATTGAAATAAGGCACCTTGTTTTCTTCTGTTTTACACTTACAAACAATGTCATCTTCACAGGGATGCATGAACTCTCCCAACACTGAAATAAAGAACAAACAAGCTAAAGACCTGGAGCAGTCATTCTAAATTAAATAAATAAAATTTCTCCATGTAACTTACAAACTACCCTTTCTGGAGGGCCCTGGTCATATCCTCCTCTGTTGAAGCCTCCTCTTCCACCTCCCCGTCCAAAGCCACCTCGTCCGCCACGGTTAAAGCCACCTCTGTCACCACCACCTCCTCCACGACTGAAGCCACCTCCTCTTCCTCCTCCACCTCCTCTTCCACGAAAAGACATTCTTTACTGCCTCCTACACTGTGGACAAAAAGCAGTTGTTTAAGGTATAAAAGATGTGTCACATTTGATTTGCTGTACAAATTACAGTCTCCCGTCAGCCTTGTTTATTAATTTAATGATTAGTCCTTTTCAATCCTCACTAAAAACATGCTGGCCTATGAAAAATCAAGTTTATGCCCAAGACGTCATCCACTGCAACATCCACCTGCAAAAAGCGACTAGCAGTGACCAGCACCTTTTTCACTCATCTGTATAAAGGCTGGTGACACTCTCCAGCCCCACAAGCAAATGGCACAAAGTGAGATCATAGAATGGTTTGGGTTGGAAGAGATCATAAGGATCACCTACTGCCAACCCCCCTGCTATGTGCAGGGATACCTTTCACAGGTTTCTCAGGGCCCCATCCAGCCTGGCCTTGAACACCACCCTGGGATGGGGCATCCACAACTTTTCTGGGCAACCTGTGCCAGTGCTTCACCACTCTCACAGTAAAGAACTTCTTCCTAATATCCAATGTCAACCTATCCTCTTTCAGTTTAAAACTATTTTCTTATTCTGTCCCTACGTGCCCACGTGAAAAGTCCCTCTCGAGCTCTGCTGTAGCCTCCTTCAGGCACTGGAAGCCTAGTGTAAAATCTCCCCAGAGCCTTCTCTTCTCCAGGCTGAACTATCCCCACTCTCAGCCTGACTACACAGGAGAGGTGCTCCAGCCCTGTGACCACCTTCGTGGCCTCCTCTGGATCTGTTCCAAAAACTCCACGTCTTTTCTGTGTTGGGGGCTCCAGAGCTGGATTCAGCAGTGCAGGTGGGGTCTCACCAGAGCAGAGCAGAGGGGCAGAATCTCCTCCCTTGCCCTGCTGCCCGCGCTGCTTTGGTTGTAACCCAGGACGCATTTGGGTCTCTGGGCTGTGAGTGTACATTGCCGGCTCATGTCCAGCCTCTCGCCCACCAGCACCCCCAAGTCCTTCCCGGCAGGGCCGCTCTCCCTCTGTGCATCCCCCCAGCCTACGGTGATACCCTTCCACTCGGCCCCGTTAAACCTCAGGCGGTTCCCACGGGCCGCACTCCTGGGGCTCGGCCGCACTGGGGGCGCACCCGCAGCGGCTCACGGGGCCCTGGGCTCCCGGGGCTATTCCCCGAGCGATGACTGACGGACGGACAGACGGACGGACGGACACACAGACATGGCAGGGGGCCATTCCCCCCCCCCCCCCCCCCCCCCCCAACGACCCGACCCACAGACATGGCAGGGGTCCCTTCCCCCCCCCCTCCCCCCTCCCAGCAAGGGACGCACCTGCACGTGCGCGCCGCCGCCACCACCCTGAAACGCCTGCGCTGCCGCAAATGAGGCAGCGTGCCGTAAGTGAAAAGGCACCTGCCGGCCGACAGTGTCGCGAACGCCTGTAAATGCCCGATGGAGGCGGGGCTTTGTGAGCGCGTGTGGCGCAGGGGCGGGGGGCGGCGGGACCCCGGCAGCAGCGCCCTCCGTGTGCGCACCGCGTGTAACACCCCGCACCTTCCACAGTAATCCCGCACGGATGAACGCCTTCCATCAGGAGAGCCGGTGCTGCGGATCGATCGGGCTCCTCTGGGCAAGAGGAGGAAGTGTGACCCCACAGGGAAAAGTGGAACCCCGACAAGCGCTTCCTTTTAATCATTTACTTCAAGGGCTTTACTTTTGTTATCTCGTCATACACTTACGATAAAACCAGTTAAGGCAGGGTCTTTTGAAGAGATCAGATTTATCAGTTAATAGTTGAGGCTCCTGTACTTTATTTCTAAACACACTTTAAAATATTTTTCTAGTGGTTAAAAATTAAACACAAATCTAACAGCTGACATTCAAAAGAATCCCAGCCAGAGGAATTTGTCTAGGAAGGTAGATAAAATTTCATCATGCGAATGCTCCCAATTTGCTTGGTTTTCTTGTGTCTCTTTTGTCTTTGTGGATCAGAGGTAAGACATGGTTTATTGTGTTAGCTGTAATTTATTAAAACGTTTAATAAACAGATTATTGTTATAAAAGCAAAACCAGTTGATTTTTTAAAAAAAGTTTCCTGTCATAGTATTTGTGTTTCATAGATTTGTTTTAGCCCAGCCTGAATGTTTGAAGTTTGCTATTTCTCTTTCATGTTTTGATTCTATCTGGGGCTTATGATAACAGGTTTCTGGAAAATATTTTAATCATGATCCTATCCTAAACCAAATTTGCAAGCATGGCTGAGCACAGAAAGGTGCTGCAATTTTCCCTGCCTCCCTTTTTTGAGAAACGGGATTGCAGCCCTGTAACATGGCAGCATGGTGTGTCCCACTGCCAGAAGGTTTGCTGCGGATTGTCTTCGGGCAGAAGTGTCCGGGAAAGCCAATCTGGGCTGAGCATTCAGCACAAGCCAGGTCTTTCTGAGAAATCCTGAGATAAAAATCAGCACCTGTTGTTCCCGTTGAGGAGGAACTCCTCGCACAATATGGGAGTTGTGCCAAGCCGGATCTGGCTCGCAGTTCGGATTCTACTGACCCGAGAACAGCAGGAAGAATTTAATAAGATTATACAACCGTGAAAAGGAGAGGTATTGGATTAAATTCTGCCCCAACAACATCCTCACTGACTTTACTGTGGCCAGGATTTCCTCATGAGAACTTTAAACTTCAGCTCTATTGATTCTGTTGACACAATCAAAGCTGATAAATCACATTTGAGGACAAACGTTTTTGCAGAGTCCACCCGTATATATTTTTCATGTTTCATCATTCATCCTACCCCCAGATCTTAGTGAGCAAAAGGACTCAGCCAGCACTGAAGTCACCAGAGAGCTGCACAAACACAGGTGCAGAGCCACTCACCCAGGGGCCATTGGTGGGAAGGTCAGAATCTGTATCTGCAGTCCAGTGATGGCCAGCAACCACCCTGCAAATCCACTGCTGTGCAAGATACAGGAAACAAGCTGATAAGGAAGAGCATTCAACTTTCAAATTGCTTTCAGATACTTGTTAAGACACTTGAGATACTTGTTACTTGAGCTGTCACAAGGACTCTGCAAAACAAATCATTAATTATCGATTTATTTGCTAGTAAGTAGTTAATAAATATTTACAGGTGATATTTAAATCCAAAGTCAACCAGGCCAATAAAACAAATCTTAGTAAAAAAAACCAAATTGCTATTTTTTTTCATTTTCTGGTGCTTAAATTCCTTTATGTTTTAATCTGCTTACAGTCCCATTACTGGGATGTATTACAAACTAATGCCTTTAAAATTGTTTATTATCTGCTCTGCACTCCAGTTGATGTTTGAAAAGTAAAGAGTATAAAGTTTGTGGGAGATCAGTAAGAGTCAATATCACACCAGGTAAATGATCCAAAAAGAAAAAAAGAGTTCAGGAAAACTGAGAAAGACAAGGTGGCCAAACACAAGGGGATAAACAGTATAAATGGTATTTAGTAACTTTTGGTTAGATTGGAAAAGGCTTACGAATGGACACTTTGTTGAGGTCAGTGAAGGGATCTGCAAAACTCTTGATGCAGCCCCATACCTTGCTTTTATTGTAACTTTTTTTTTTTTTGCCTTGCAGAATGCGGCATTTAATGCTGAAGAAGACCACGTTCAACAGGCTAAGCCTGCCCAGCCAGCTGAGCAAGACACCTACCTCATAGGAGAATGCTTAAGCAACCAATACACCCACAAGTCCTGTAAAAAAGTTTTTTGTCACCCATGGGAACGATGTGTGGAGGGAAAATGCCTTTGTAAACTTCCCTACCAGTGCCCAAAGAATGGCTCTGCAGTTTGTTCCACCAGTGGAAAGAGCTTCCGTACCTACTGTCAGCTGAAGAGCTATGAGTGTCAACAACCCAAAGCAAAGTTCCTGCACAAGGGAACATGCATGCCTGGAGGTATTAACACCTCCTTTTCCAAAATTTATCAGTCATGGGTGGCTAAGGAGCTGCTTACAGTATTTACAGCTCAGAAAGTCTGTTCAGTTTCTTGCAATAGTAACAACATGAAACAGAAAATGAAAAGTCACTGAAAATGGGCAGTATCTGTAGATTTTCATTTAATAAAATTAAATGATTGACAGGCCCAGGTCATCCTACACAGACTGCTGCAGGCATTTTGCCACACAGGTCATAGAAGCAGGATCTGGCCCTCTCACTTCAAGTATTACTTGAAGGTTGGTTGGTTGGTTATCAAAAGTCCCCTAAAGAAGGTCATTATACTAAAATGCAACCTGTTCTTAGTAGACTTTCAGGTACTCTTATGTACCCATTACCCTCATTTGTCCTTAAACTGGCAAATTCTGAAAAAGTAGTAGACTCAAAGACACCTAGTCAATCCTCAGATAATTCAGGAATAATACCTGAAGCTTCTGATTCCCAATCTACTGTTCTTTCCATATGAACTTTGGCTGTAAATGCAAAATCAGTCCTGATTTGGTTTTGTGCTGTCTTTCCACTAGATACATCTATCTCATATGATTTTGTTTGGGGATTTTTTTTTCATTTCTCTCTTCTTTGTTTTTTAAGAAACATTTTCAGTCTCTCTGGGTCGTGGAGATTCACGTTTGCTTCAAGTAAAACCTGTGAAACACAAAGAAGAAAGTTTTGTGTGCGCTAGTGAGTGGACTATGAATGAAGCAAATGTGGCTTGCAGGCACCTTGGCTTTGAATTGTAAGTTTGGGGAATTTATCTCTGGATAACTGCAAGGGATCTGAAAAAGCAGTGATGCTTACACAAGTGTCAGTCACAGCCAACTGTTAAGACAGAAAATTCATGAACAGTGTATTGGCTACAATATTCTGATAAAACTTCTTACACTGACACCTGAGAGTGAAAGCAAAACCACAGATTTCTGTGTTCTGTTACAACAATACAAACCATAATTGTTTTATTTTTAAAATAAAGGTGAAGACCAGCGTGAAGGTGTTCTCTCAGGCCTGTGTTAGGGAAAGTGCATGGATGGAGCATCCCCAGGTAGCTCTGAGCAATGATCTGTGTGTGGAGAAGGGTTTCTCAGGACAGCTGACAACAGGGTCCAGCTCTGTTTTGCCACTTACACCAGCCAGACTAACAAGAACCTGAACACAGGATTTTTTCTTCACCCTTTGCCCCTGTTGCCACTGCTTGCTCTGGCCCCAGGGATGGCTGAAGCCCCACAGAACTTGTTTTTTTTTCCTGTGACCGCACTGATGACCCAAGTTGGATGTTCAGCTCCTCATAAAGAGTCACCTCTATATCCTGTACGTAATAATTTTACACCTGTACAACTAATTTAACTTAGGTAGAGTTGCCTCCCCAACCTTACAGAAAAAAAACCCTAAAAAAGTCCCCAAAAACCTAAAACTGCTATTGCAATGCCTCTCTAGGTGAGAAGCAAGTATTTCCTAGTCCTGATCAGTGTAGCTTTAGATAGCAGACAAGGGTTTGCCCTGGGACAGAGCACTGAGCCCTGGAGTATCCTTGAAAGCCTCTCTAGTTACTTATTTACTTGATCCATATTTCTTTAAGGTGGGGGATACATACACTGTTAGGAGAATACTGCTCAGGTAAAACCAAGAAAGATAAAATTTATCAATCCCAGCCATGCAGTGGCCTGAGCTTCCTCAATATTCACTGGTTTTGATGGCACCAAGGATAGCTGACCCCATGCAGGATGGTTTCCATGCTACGGCTCACCCGTGTCCACACAGAGATCTGAGCTTACAAGGTTTGCTACATAAGGAGACTTTTAACTGTCTTTTGAGTGTCTTTCATAGAGCTACATATGGATTTGGGGACAGTTCTATATAGCAACCTGCAAAAATTAGCACTTCTTCTTCCAAAGTAAACGTCATCTATTTACCCCTAGACAGCTCCATGGGAAATCTGCTCTTTTCCTTAGATATGACCAAAATTCTTTGACACTGAGGAAAATCATATAAATTCTAAACAATAAAAGCAGTGCACAATCTATGATGAAATGATACAATTTGTTGTTGTTGTTGTTGTCATTATCATTGTCATTATCATTATTATTATTATTTGTATCTTCACAGAGGTGCTGAATACTACCAAGCCAATTCCATCATCACAGAATCTGCCTTAAATTCATTACACTGTCTGCAAATAAGTTGCAGGGGCCTAGAGACAAGTCTTGCTGAATGTCACATAGAGATGAAATCAAGAGATAGTAATGAGGGACTTGTTAGCCTGCAGTGCCATGAAAATCTCAGAGGTTAGTAGTTCTTTTTAGTTTAATATCTATTTGGTGTTTTTACATTTTAAGTTTATTTTAAATAATGAGGACCTAGTTTGCTGAACTCTCAGCCACAGAAAACCTGTACTGAAACCTTTTGATTATTTTAAATCATCATTTTGCATACTTTAAGACAATTGAGGCAATCTGGGGTCAATGCAGTTTTGAGTTTGCAAATTTGAAAACCCACTGTTGCTCCTGAAGTATTTTTACAGATATTTCCCCAAAGGAAAATTATTTCACCCATGAATCTGTTTGTTCCCCCATCCCTTGCAAGGGTACCAAGGTGTATTGTATGCCACAAGTCTCATCTCCTCCAGGTTAACTGGTGAGCAGACAGGTGACAATGTCACGCTCACTGTTAGAGGGAGATCCATTAGCACACCAGGACAAGCATGACTATGGTGAAACTGCTGGTGTCTCCTGGGGGGTTTAGGACTCCTCAGTTTCTCACTGATAAAAGGGGAATCAAGGCCTTGTTTGGAATTCTAACAGCTTTTCATTCTCTGGAGTGAGCTTTCTTTGGGACTGGTGAGCATCAGCCTGAGATGCTGCTGACTAGAAGGGCTATGAATCATCTCAGGTTTCTCTTACAAAAGTAGTTATTCACAGACTCCTGATGAGTTCTTTCTAGAGAGGGAACCTCCATCATCCTAATCCCTTGAATCATTTACAGAGGGTTTGAACTGATCGTTTCTGGTTTAGTCCTTGCCAGTCCTTTCATTAGAAGAAATTAAATTCCCTTTCGCCAGGCTACTGGAATTTGGAGGAAGAAAATAAATGGTCATGCTGAAACCCTGATGAAAAGGCAATCAAAACAATAAAAAAAGATACCTATTTACCTGACTGGGCCCAGGCATACCTACTGCTGATAGGCCAAACTGCTGGCAGAATCAAATATGCAGGCAGAGTATTTCCCTGGGCAATTATGAACCTACAGTCAATTCCACACTAACTTCATTTTCATCTTGCTGCACAGCTTGTTCAGATGGGGAGTTTCACTGTGTCAACAAGAAGTGCATTTCTCTGAATAAAACCTGTGATGGAATCAATGACTGTGGAGACCTGAGTGATGAACTGTGCTGTAGAGGTAATAATTTCCTTTGTCAGGTGTTTCAAAATAATTTCAGCAGAAAACCACCCACAAAGAACTTTTGCAGTGATGTAACAGCTAAATTCTGTTTTCCAGAAAGTCACTACATCAAAGCAACCAAACCACAGTTTATGTATAGGGAAGTGCAAAAAAAAGGCATAAAATACCATTTTGAAGCAGGCAAGTGAACTCTTGAGAATGTGGATTTCCTCAGAGGATGAGGAAATACAGTGAGATTATTTAGGAGGCTGTTAAAAATTGATACCAAAAAATGAGTCCTGTCAGAATGAAAATGTATTTTTACTTCGAAAAATCAATAGTAATTAAACAATGACACTGGTTTTCCAATGAACTATCTTTAAACAAAATAAATCTCTCTTAAATTTATTACTAATGCAAGATCATCCATGGAACATCTTTGAAGAGTTCCTGGCACATTGCTTGTTCATGAGCAGTCATTCTTTCAGCATCTGCAATTCCAGCTGTAAAAATTCTGATTAGAAATGAGGAATGGATCTAGCATGACCTGATTGCAGGACAATACTTCCAAAATTTGGGTTTCGGGTGCCAAATGCTAATGTGGGTTACAAATCCCATAATTATACCTCCATAACCTTAACTTTGTAGTGTTACAATTGTAGGTCAGTTTAATCTGATAAATGTGGAAACATGGTCACAGTAATTTTAGAAAAAAAAAAATACATGGGATTTCATACATCTAGTGGACATTTATTTGGATTCCACATGATAAAAATAGTGCTGTTTCAGCTGAATGGGCTGAAAACAATGCTTCTTGAAATCAAAGTAAGTATTTCAACTGAGTTCAGTGGTCTTTGGATCATACTGGGATATATGGATACTTGTAGAGAACTACCATATTTTCTATTAAAGACAAATACCTTAAATAGTAGGTTGACATGAGATTTTAAATTAGCTCAAAAAACCCTGCCATGAATTCAAGCACTGCTTTGCTTTTGATAACATTCAAGGGGATCACAAAATTTAAAACAAAGGGGGTTCTGAGGTTTATAATACCTTTACATATAACCAAGAATTTTAGAAGAAGTCAATTATTACATCCAGTATCTTCCTAAAAGGACTCTTGATTCCTAACCCTGCATTTAGGCATTTAGCTCATTCAACCAAAACTCAGCTTGGTCCCTAATTTGGGGGGGTTTGGAGATTTGGCACAAGCATCATCAGCTCCTCATTTGAGGTGATCAGTAATTCTGGAAAAATTGGAGGTCTTTTGGCTGAGGTTGAGTGTGGACGAGTTATGGATGAAACTGGTACGGACTGAAACCAAGTCTAGCAGTACAGTACTGCAGTGGCAACAGATCCACATTTTTCAAGTCTTATAATTTCAAGATTTAAAGTGAGGAGAGCCAAGTATTCATTTTGTTTACGTGCACAGAGCCTGCTTTTGTATTCTCTTTATGAAGAGCCAGGTCCCGTGTAATATAGATATACATTTGGTTTGTATTTTAAAAAGCTCTCTGACAGTGTGAGGTTGCTGAACCAAATGATCCTGTGATTTACGTTTGTAATTCTCCTGTGTTACAGAGTGCAGAGACAACAGTTTCCACTGTCGGTCAAATATCTGTATTCCAAATAAGAATGTCTGCAACAAAGAAATTGACTGCCTCACAGGAGAGGATGAAGCTGGAGCTCTCTGTGCAGGTTTTCTTCTGAAAGATGTTTTTGTTTCCTTCGTTTCATTCAGCCCAATTTTAACTAAAGGCTACACAATGCATATCATTATATTATTTGTTATGCAAGAATCAGTCTTCCCTATGTTATGTTATGCCTAGGAGGAAGAAAAGGTCATAGAATTTTCTTTCCTTTCTTTCTGGAAACGAATTACAAGAAAACTAAAGGAAGGAAGAAACAGATGATGTTTTGGGAAGCTTAAGGCAGATTATGTCTTTTGTTTGTGTGGCCGGCTGCCAAACTGGTATCGCCTAAGAAAGTGTAGAGAGGGTGAGCAGCAATACTTCTCTCACAAATGAGGAATTCACCTAGTTTGTCAGTATAATAATTCTTCTGTGCTGTTCCCCTCTCTGTTGAACAGATTATGTTTTGTTTGAAAATTAGAATGTTTTCCTTGCTCTCATAAGAGAAAATCCAAGGCCAAAAAAGTAAAAACTATTGGTAAAAGGTAATTAGTACAGGTAAACTGAACTCTAAATGTAAACATTACTGTCAGTGACATGAGAACAGACACAATGCTCAGCCCCCATTTAGGGACTGAATTCAGTGGGCACTTTGTTTGAATAAAAGCTGACAAACCAGATTCAGCAAGCATTTAATTTATCTCTCGTGTTGAATATCCTCCCTTACCCTACTAAAGGAGGCACACAGTACCCAACAGCATAATCTAAATTGGGAAGAAAAACCAAACAAAAACCTGTTATCTAACGCTCCTTTGGGTTTTAGAAAGTTTCAAAGGTTGATGGGGCAGGAGGAGAAATTTTGGTGGTTTGTGGTAGAGGAGAATGGGACATCTCTTTAATGATCACAAACAAAACCAGGGCAATTTCTCAGGGTTTCCCGGCAGAAGGGCTCCCTAAGCTTAGAGAGAGAGTAGATGTTGTGTAGTTGTGAGTGAGTATCTGCTGGCTGTAGGTCGTTTTTAGGCTGAGGCAGCCAAACAGTGCCTAGCAGGAAAGAAAACAGCAGGCACCAGGCTGGAGAGTATTGCTCTCTGTGAGAACAGTATGCCTTTATGCATTTAAAACATGTTGTTCCACGATTTTGGCACACAAACATATATTCAAGTAAATGTTTGCCAATAATTTTAGTATTTTGTTATTCTACTATAGGCAAAGAAGAAGGTGCTGAAAATGACAGTATAGATGAAGGTAAGTGTAACTAGCCCTCCAAAATCAACAGCCTAGCCTATTATGAGTGACTTTCTAGCTACCAGCCAGCTGCTCAGATCCAGAACACTCAGATATTTGGGCTTTGTGATTTACTAATGTACACTCTGGGACTTACTGTTTGTCTTGGTTTTCAATGATTTCAAGAACCCCCTAATAATTCATCCTGGCTAAGGACCTACATCTGCATGTTTTGGCAACTGAACTTTCAGCTGAGGTAAACTCTCAGCAAATCTAGGGGAACATCCTTTAAATTATTTACCTGAATGCAAGCAGCACTGGAAAATGGAGAGAAGTAAAGTGATGCTGAGACACAAGCAATTTTCAAAGCAAAAACAGATGCCAAAATTTTTGATCTTTGTTTTCCTGCTATTTCAACTACTGGCATATTCGCAGCACTCAAATTTTCAAGATAAAGATAAGCCTGTCTCCAAATAGAGAGAATGTATACCTGAATTCTGAGATACATTTTTCCTTTTTGTTAAAGAAAGAAAAATGATAAAGACACTTCTTCCCCAAGTGCACTGCGGTGTTAGAAATCACACACTAACTCGACGGAAAAGAATCATAGGTGGAGAGATTGCAGGAAAGGTAAAAAAATAACCTTACCAGATATGAGTTCATTCAGCAGTGATTTAAATGGGCATTATTTGCCTTCTGTTAAACTTAAGGACGTAAGAAAATCAGCTACAACACTACGTCATGTTTTGCAGCAGTAGTGGCATTGCATTGACTGAAACTAAAGAGAAGAACAATTTATGAAGTAAAATATGGAGTTACAAAATTGAGCATTATAGTACAAGTAGGCACTGAAAATTACTCTGAATATAGCTGAAATACATAATTATAAAATTATGTTTTATAGAAAAACAATTAATACTACAGCTAAAAATAACAATTCTGGCAAAATGGAATTAAAATTTGCGTCTTTGTAACAGAATACAGCAAAAGTGTATTCAAAGTAGGTCAGACCCTACATCTGTTTCTCTGATTACAAGGGGTTTCATGACTGAAAGCTGGAGGGAAGGAGGCATTGCACCAAGTCAGAAGATTGAATATAATTAATGAATTTTAGTGTATAAATCCTTTATGTCTGATGGAGCCCAATTTACAACTTCTGGAAGCAGATTTTTTATTTAAAATCAGACACAGTCAAGGAGATTAGGTGATACCGAGAGATGTTTTTCCCTTTATGCAATAAAAGTTGTACAACTGTAATGATTTCTCATTATTTGTGTTTGTTGATTGAATAGGGTGAATTCCCTTGGCAAGTGGCAATTAAAGACACCAGCAATGAAGGTTCAGCAGTGTACTGTGGAGGGGTTTATATCGGTGGCTGTTGGGTTCTGACTGCTGCTCACTGTGTCAGGTAAAAACAAACTCTGAAATTATTTTCTTACTGCAAGGCAGAAAGATTGATTTGGATATTACTGCCTGTCTCAGCTACCTGCTAGTTAATTTCTATTTGTCTGTTGAACAGAACAGTTTAAAACACCGACTCACCCACATGAACGATGAGGAAGATTCAGGAAAAACAGAGTGTTTTGGCAGTGAATAGAAAGATAAAAAGTAACTATGAGTTTGAAGAGACATGGCATACTTCAGTCAAATAGCAGACAGGCAGGAAAGGTTCATTGTAACCACTCTGCTTGAAATTAAATACAAGGCACCTGTTCTCCATCTCTGCCTTAGGGAAGTCCAGGACCTGTTCCCAAAGAATGTCCCTGGGGTCATATATTCCCCAGAACAAGCCAAGAGCAGACATGTAAGATTGGCCAGTCCCATCCACATCTGCTCACTCTATTATCAGAGCAGCATAAACACCTGGGTTTTTTTGTCACAACACTAAACAGAGCCCGGCTTTAACATCATTTTCTGCGTTAGCTGCAGTACTCAGCACGTGTCACCTGTTTTGAATTTGCTACACTTCAGGAAAACCTGGGCATTAAGTCCAGGAAGAAAATATATGTATCTAACATGAATTTTTATTATACAGAAACTTTGATAAAATGCAACAGTTTACAGCTTTAATTCAGTTGAGATGTAAGTGCTTGTGTTTATGTGGCTGGTTTCTTCCAGGGCAAGTCGAGTCCATCTCTACCTTGTCTGGGTTGGAATGTTGAACACAATAACGTACGACAAAGAGACAGATACTTTCAAACTAAACCAAGTGATAATTCATGAAAATTACAATGCATCGACTTATGAAAATGACATTGCTCTGCTGGAGCTGAAAGGTTCTGGGCACGGACAATGCTCCCTGGAAGGCAACAGCATACCTGCCTGTGTCCCCTGGTCAGAGTACATGTTCAAGACTGGTGACAGATGCAAGGTTTCTGGATGGGGACTAGAGAAAGGTATTTGGTTTAGTGCTTGCTTCAAGAATGTATTATTTGTATAACTCATTTTCTAATTGTGGTGAGCTTTTATTTTGAAAAGGCAGAAGAATAGTTGTGCACAAAGCAGTCAGAAGAGGCTGCGTACAGAAAATGTAGGCTGTGGTTTGGCACTTGGGTATCACTGTTGGGCTCTCTTTTCTATACTGCTTCCTCTGCTGTTTCAGCCTCTTAGTAGATGGCTATGGAGGACATCCCTGGATGAAAACTACCCCAACAGTAAGAAATTTTCCTTTTGTCCATCTAATAATTGCATTAGCTGTAGAGACCTGTTAACAACATGTAACAGATGATGTTTGGTAGCTCGCAGGGGCCCATAGTCACAGCCTGTCCTCTGTCCCCTTCCCAACAGGATCTGAGCTGCAGCCAGCAGTCATGAAACTCAGCACATCTTGTCTCTGCCATGCTTGGGTTTAGCCTAGAGAAGCTTGCACAGAGACAGATAAGCCAACTATAATCATGCTTTCAAAGATTTGGGAAGCATTTGTTTAGTATCACAGCGCTACAGCCTGGCATTGGAGCTACCACATACTGGTTGTGAGGTTTCTCCTCTCCATACTCAGTAGCATCCACCCAGAGAATGCAAAGTTGGGAATTGCTAGCAAACAGACAGAGAAAAAGACAGAGCATCTCTTTAGACTTGTGAATACATAGTTCACCTGTATCTACAGTAACTGCTCCACAAGGATAGAGCTGAGTTGGAAAAAGGGTAATAAGGATGAATCACAGCCACATCTCCATTTCACAGAAAGCAATATACCAGTTTCCAAGTGCCTGGAAACCTTGATATGGAAAACCCAGGAAAAAAAACCCTGAGGAATACAGGGAAATGGAAAGGGTGAAAATGTCACAACAGGAAAGTACTGTAGTTAACACTGCAATTAAACCACTCTGGTTTTATTTTGAAATATAGGGCCAATGTACTGTAATTCATATGGGGTAAATGTGACAGTTTAAGGTTTCTGGTTTATAATACTGAAGATAATATTCTGTAAATAAGTAAATAACTAACTTTTAAATTATTACCTCAACTGTGTCTAATGTGTACTTACCGTTTTAAATTTTGAAAATATTTTTTTTCTTTTCTAGGTTACACAAAACAATTTATCCTCAAGTGGGGAAATGTTAATTTATTTCACAATTGTTCTGAATTGTATCCAGGACGGTTTTTTAAAAAAATGGCATGTGCAGGTAAGCATCAATTTCCTTACTATAATTTCTCTACCATCAAGGTCTCAGTTTAGGACAGACATACTGGCTGGGAATCTTCTAGATTCAAGGAAGACGATAAACCAACTACCACAATACCACTGTTGGCAAAATGTCAGCCACTGGAGCCTGTGGCATCCACCATCATATACCTATTCATAAACAGAGTTCAGATGACAGCATGACAAGTTTCTATGATTATTTGAGCAAATTTTTGCATGTAATTTGAGTTATGTTTTCTGAATACACACACAAGCACTGTACAGCCTACTGAACCTCCTACCTTTACTGTATATGATTCTGATTCAGCAACATATTTAAGCAAATACACAAAAACACACAGCCTGTTGACTAGAATGTAACTATTCATCTGCTTAGACATCTGCCACTACCACACTGCATCCCAGGAAAATACAATTAACTTTTCAAACTTAGATTCCTGGCCAGGAAACCAGTTGTCACTCCTAGTATTAAAATGAGGATTTTGAATACACATTTTGCTTCTCAAGTGACAAAAGGTGTTGCCAAAAACATGAGTATAGGAGCAGTGAATCTTTAACTTACAGGGCAGATGGTTTCAACTGTTTGTTAAATCAAAAAGTAAAGGCATTATTTAAACAAACTACTCAGCAAGAAAATAAAAAACCGATATAAAGTGAAATCATTTATGATAAGTTCAGCATGTCATCTGTAAGACACAGGGTTTATTTACTGCACCAGTTCTGTAACTTATGTCCTTTTTCTTCAATATATTTCAAGTGATCATACTTTACCATGAGGGGAAAATGACAGTACCACATGAGACACGTTCAGAAAGGGGATATCTGGGGTTAATTTCCTCTCCCTGATGCCAGTAACAACTTTAAGGGCTGGTATCCACAGGGGTTAGTAATACAAGCATTAATCAAACTGATTAAAGGCAATAAAATCTTGTTTCATAGGATTAGTAATCCCAACTCTGAAAAGTTCACGTAACTCTTTCTCAGTAATGTAGAGATTCAGAAAAGAGGTTACATTTTTAAAAGCTTGGGAACTCGTGCTTTGTATGGGCTCCTTCATACTAGACAGTCAACCAAGCAAAAAAGTATAGTAAGGGTGTTAGAAATTAATAAACTTTTACTGAGTATATAGGAAAAAAGCAAAAATCCTATTCTAGCTCTGCAGCAGCATTTCTGTTTATAGGACATCCATCTCGATTCATTTTTTTCATGAGATCTGTATTTGCTGACCTGCAAACGAATAGGTTTGTGAACACTGAAGCACAAAGGGCACTGGATCCTGCACACTTGTGCCTCAGGGCTGCTACCTGGTGTTCCTAAAGGTCCTTCCTGAGACCAACTGTGCAGTGGGGGCACTGACAGACAGTTGCTCTCCCTCCCATCCCAGAATTCATGTGCTCTCCTTCTTGTGCCTGCCCACCTATTTCCATAAAGCTGGTAGAGAAAATAGTTATACAGATGAAACTGGACATTGGATAACTGGGTAGAGAGGACACCAAAGGAAGACATGGAGGTGTACACACATTATGGTATCTTCACTTCCAAAGGAATCAGTCTACCAAGTCTTTTTACCTTGTTCCATTTTTATGGGCTACTTCTTACAGCAGGGAAAGTGGCTGGATTGTTCTCTATTGCACTGGGTAAAAGAAGACTGATAAAAAGCAAATGAGAATTTGGGCCAGCCACAAGTATAAAGAGATGCCCTGCACTTGAAATGAGAAGTAATAGACTGGAGAGGTTCAGAATCTCCTTTACCTGGTGACCATTAGGGAAACACCTGTCCCAAAGCAACACGGACCTGAAAAACCTCCTGAGCTCTGCCTTGTGTGCCAGCTTGTATCTTAACTTAATTTTGCTTTTTATTTCCACTTCAGGTACTTACGATGGCTCCACAGACAGTTGTAAAGGTGATTCAGGAGGCCCCCTGGTCTGTTTTGATGCAGAGAACGTGGCCTATGTCTGGGGTATTGTGAGCTGGGGTGAGAACTGTGGGGAGGCCGGTCACCCTGGCGTGTACACACAGGTTGCCAGCTATTATGACTGGATTAGCCACCATGTGACAAGGGGTCTCATTTCACGGTACAATATCTGAAGCTCGGAAAATGAAATGCTTCCTTCATATCACCTACGCAAAAATAGTCCTTTTTCACAATCAGCAGTCATGTAACTTAGCAACAATCAGTACAAATCTTTAAGGAACGTATTTTGAAAATTCTTAACACTCTGTGAATAGCACAATTTTGCAGAGCCTGTGGGAAGAGAATTTTACATGCACAAGTCCACAGCAAAAGTCTCTAATAAAAGCAGATATTAAAATACCTTTTTCATGTTATTTTGGGTTTTTTTCCACTTTTCACATTGCATTTCAGTTGCTGTTGTTTATCTAGATAAAAGAGACAATGATACTGGAAGCAGTGGTTGGAAAATGACTGCACTGGCAATATGTGAACTTCACAGAAAGGACAGCAGCCAGGCTGCTTTAAAGAACTTACATCATCTCAAGGTCCACGTCACCAGAAGCCCTCAGGAGGCTGCCTTGCTTGGCACTTGATTCCTCAGGCTTATTGCAGAAGTAGACTTCGGACCATCTATTAATCCACAGATTGGCTATGACCATGAGATTTGTTGTAATGCAACAATTACTCAAATAATAAATCTGCTTTGTGGTAGTTTTTGCAGCTACAATGTCAGACAATTCATATCTAGTTAATGTACATCATCTGATCACCTAACCTGGGGCAATTTTTGTAGCTCTTAAGTTTTATTAATTTAACAGCAGCTGGTCACAAACAACAAAGGAATTTTAAAACTTAAATCTTCAACTTAAATGAAAAGCATCTTTACTATCTTAAGATCTCTGTGTGTGTATATATATATATTTCAGGTATCCAGCAAACTCGCAACACCCAAGTAGAGTTTTACTCTACACACTCACACACTATATGTGCATATGTATATTTTTACACACACACATTTTATATAACAGTATAAATATATAAAAAGTCAATACCTTACATATATAGACTTAATTCTACAAAACCAAGAGGGAGATCTAAAATTAGGCTCAATGACTGAAAACATCAGTCGTTACACATAATACTGTCACATTCAGCAAGAGCTGTGCACAAAAAGTGTGCACAAATTCTTTCTGAAGCAGTAGAATTTGATTTATGGATTGGTACCATCAACACAAAACTTACATAGCTCCAGCCAGTTGTATGAAAACATTCAATAGCTTTAGAACATTCTTCAGTGTATTCTCACTACAAATACTTTTAGTGTGTATTTAACTTTTTGCCTCTCAATTAATTATCCTGTTGAATAAATGGCATATGTTCACACAATTGCTGTGGTGCTATTCTTTCTATAATTCACCACAGTTAGACAACAACAATTTCTACATTTTCATTGACTTTTCTTCATCTTCCAAACTTGTAAAAACCCCACATCAGCATGACTTTGTCATGTGAAGACACCAAAATAATTAAAGTAAGGGTATGAATTACTTCTCTTGACAAACACACACACACACACCCCCACACACCCTCAACAAGGTTTGCTATTTAGGAAAGCATTTAAATATATTCCTACACAGAAATTATTTTGCTGAATCAGGCTCTTGGTAAAGAAATCCTAAATAGGAAAGAGCTGGACAGGTGTACAAAGAGCTCCCTCTTTTGTTTGCATTAATTTTTCTGTGAAGAACTTTTCCCACCAATTTCTTCAGTTAACTACACACAATATTAAGTGCTGAGACTGCAAATAAAAAAAAACCCCAAAAGTATGTATGTAAGTATGTAAGACTATGTATCTTTATGCTCTGTCTGATCTGAAAGTCTCTTGGCTTGCTTTCCATTTCCTGTTCTTCTTTACATTTAACTTTTGCCCTGAAGCCAAATGTTACTATTTTCTGAGGGATTCCACACAACATCAATCAGAGTTTTCATTACAAAAATCAAAACAATTTTTACGTGGTTTCACTTCAGCTCATTTGTGAAGCATCTAGGATTTAGATATAAATTTTTTTAAATATTCTCCAAACCAAACACGATGCTTACCAAGCAAGTTCATTTTGGTCTGATTTTTCTTTTGAACAAACCAAGACTGGATTTGCACCGTTTAACAGATATACTTTCATTTTGCTCTGTTTTACAACCTCGCCGTGCACTTTTGACGATGTCATGAGAGCCACTCACATGTGTAAACCGAACATCATCACCAAACTCAGAACCTCCCGGGGTCCTGCTCAGCCAGCGCCAAGGAGCCGAGGCACAAAGGCAGGCCCTGCTTGTCGCTGCCCAGGTTTGGAAGGCCCCGCACGGCAGAGGACACAGCAGAGGGGACACGGCAGGGGAAACACGGCAGAGGACACAGCAGAGGGGACACGGCAGGGGAAACACGGCAGAGGACACAGCAGAGGGGACACGGCAGGGGAAACACGGCAGAGCGGACACACCAGCGGGGACACGGCGCGCTCCGCGGCGCTGCCATCGGGC
>VXBT01002978.1:474477-541196 GCA_013400235.1 Oriolus oriolus
CGCCTGGCGGCCGGCGCGGGGCCAGGAGGCGCCGCAGACCCCGGACTGGCGGATGACGCTGAAGACGATCCGCAATGGCGTGCACAAGATCGACATGTACCTGAACGCCGCCCTCGACCTGCTAGGCGGCGAGGACGGGCTCTGCCAGTTCAAGTGCAGCGACGGTGAGCGGGGCTGGCGGCGCGACCCTTGTCCCGGGCAGGGCGGCCGGGGCTGCGCTCCCGCCGCGGCCCAGCGCTGCTCCCGGGACAAACCGCGCCATCGGGTTCGTAGCGGCGTACATATCTATAAATACATGTGCGAACCTCGGCAAGAAAGCTCTTGTAGGTGTGTGTGTGTTTAAATGCGTTTATAACGTGTGCGGAGCATGCAGACACGTAAGCAGTTCTCTTGACGTGACTTTTAAATAGCCCCTTTTAAACGTCTCCAAGACGTTTGCCTTGGGGAAAGGCTTATTGCTGTCAAATATATAGCTGCTGTGTACAGGGAAAATCCCTGGAGTGGGAAGAATTGCTCCCTCCCAGCTGGTTATTTACGGGCACTCCTGAGCATTTCGGTTTGGGGCAGAAAAGCTTAAATCTGAATTATGGAATATGTTGTTCCAAAGTCACGCTTGAGTAACAGGTTTTAATGGCAGCCGCGTTTGCCAGTGGAAGGAATGCATCCTGCTATTTGTAAATCCTGCTGCTGCCAGCAGGGGACATCTGTGCTTCTTCCCTGCGTTTCAGCTGCCTGCTTTACCTGAACAGTAATTGAGGCAGCTCAAGTGGCATGACCTGATAGATGATGATAGTTATTATTATGATTATCGTCTTTATTATTAGACTATTATTATTAGGAGAACTCTGCTCGAGCAAGGCGTTTGGACCAGATGACTCACTGTGGTGCCTTCCAACCTGACCCGTTCTGTGATCACCTCCCTTGCCGTGCCCATCCCCGGTGCCAGGCAGGCAGTGCTCCAGAAAGGAGATTGCTTTCCAAGCGTTTCACTGGCGCTTGAAGAGCACTCCAGAATGGGAGGCTCACACAGCCTGTCGTGGTGGAATCGTGTCACACCCAGTTTACTGTGTTGGATTATTTATTAAGTCAGGAAGTGAGTGTGGCAGTTACACCCTGGCTTGGCTCCACAAGAGTGGCCAGGACACTGTGACATTTACACTCTGTACTAGAATATGCATCTTTCAAATGTATTTTTTTTAATTCTCCATTGCTTTTAATTGTGGACTCATTTGTTTCCAGTACTGAAATGAGCTGGAGGGTCATTTTTCAAATTAACTCCACAGTCTTCCTTAACTTGGGATGCAGAAGTCCTTGGCTTGCTGCAGTAGTGAGTGTTCAAGGAGATGTGACTTCAGCAGTCTCTGCTAACTGAAGTTCTATTAATGTTACAGCTGTAGAAATAAAAATGATGTTTTGTCGCACGTGGACACGAAAGGAACACACACAGACACTCGCTTTGAGAGAGAGAGAAAGACCACCCGGAAGCCGGAAAGCCTCCAGCCCGAGGGGTTTCGTTTATTATATAGACTTTTAGAAAACCTCACTGATTGGATAGTGAAATTACCACCCTTCAAATACATAGGTCTAAGGAGAGATCTGTCAAATGTCTCTGCTTTAGGAGAAGAAATGAAAACATTTTGTAGTTGACATAACATGGCTTATGTTTATAGAACAGAGTATGAATACTTTGTCTACAAAATTAAAAACATGGAAGAATTGTAAAAAACAAGGCAACAATGTTTCATTCCAGTTAAGATAAAAAAATCAGAAGTATTGTTGATTGCATATAAAGCATAGAAGTATTAATGGACTTACACTACAGTACTCTGTTAATATACTCCTATGTACTGCATACGTAACCAACACGTCAATTTGAGTAATTCTTTTTTTTTTTTAACTTGGGAGGCAAACATTGACACCTGCTCAGGTGTCTTGTCCCCCTTTCTAAGAAAAAAATTACTTAGTACCCCTAAGTTGTAATTTGGAAAGAATTGTTGCAGTGCATGTGCCTGAATATATTTTAAGTTAAAAACTCTAACTGATACTATCTTGAGCCAAACAAATGTCTGTGGTGAGTTTTAAAACTACTAAAATCCTGTGCAAAAAAGTCTATTTGAGGCATGATAAATTACCTTTTTCAGGATCAAGGCCCGTTCCTCGCTATGAATATAAACCATCACCACCAAATGGCTGTGGATCCCCTCTGTTTGGAGTTCAGGTATTTCCATTGTGGGGCTTCTCGAGTCTCTTTCATACATCAGCTTTCCTCAGTGTAGATGATTTTTTCCATCCCCCCTTCTGAGACAGGATCCATATACAAAGTCCCTGTTCTTATCAGCTCCTAACACACGCTCCGGTAACAACGTGTGGGAAGTGTTAGTATTGTAAACGAACATAGCATAAACATTTTCAAATATTACAAGCATAAAATGTAATGTTGATGATTAATTTCTTGGGTTTTGAATGTTTGGTTTGGTATTTTGTTTGCACAGTCTTGGAAGCATTGAATAACTGCAGCTGTGGCCCTGTGAGAGTGGAGGGTTTGGCTCTGACTATTGCTGTTCTTACTGACACTAACCCATTTTCCTTAATGCTAGAAAGAAAATACAAGTTAGCTTGTTGTCCTCCAGCTTTGGAACTTTCTCTTTTTTCCCCTACTCTGCCCATCCACCACCCCAGAGCATAAGCTGGGGCTGGGCAAGGGGTTGGGAGGGGACATAGCTGGGGCAGTAGGCCCACACTTAACAGAGGGATATTCCATACTACATAGTGGTGCTCAGCAATAAAAACTGGAGCAGTGGGAGAAGGTGGGGAGGGCGTGGTGGTAGAGCTGTGGATGACTTCCAGGTGGCTGTTGGTCAGAGACTGGCTTAGTGTCCCCTCTGCTTGTGAGATGTGGTGAATGCTTTTTGCATTGCTTATTTTGGGACATTTTCTTCTTTTATTCATCTATTAAACTGTCTTTATCTCAACCCATCACATTAGTTGTTAATTTCTAACTGTTACATTCTGTCCATAGCTTGTATTTTTCTTAACTGGAATACTAATGGAGCGTGTGTCTGTGTGTTTTCTTCACAGTTTGACATCGGCATCCCTTCAATGACAAGGTGCTGCAATCACCACGACAGATGCTATGATACTTGCGGCAATAAAAAAAATGATTGCGATGAGCAGTTTCAGACCTGCCTCTCAAAAATTTGCAGAGATGTGCAGAAAACGCTTGGAATCTCAGAGAGTGTCCAGGGTAACTGTGAAAAAGCTTTATTTTTTTTCAAGTTTAACCCAAGCTTAACTTGGCAGAGAATCTTTGTGCAGTGCAGCAATGCCACATGTTCATAAGCTGATGGAAGATGCCTCATTCTGTCCCTCTGCTGTGCAGCCCAGATGCTTGTACAGCAGAGCAGTGACACAGCACAGGAAAATCAGCAGGGTTAAAACTAACTTTGAGTTATGGTTAATTTTAACTTTAGGGGAAAAAATAATGCTGCCCATCTGGGAGTATGAATATGGGAATACAACTTGATCAAAATGCATGTATAATTCTTGCATTTGCTGTAACATAGCTGTAATATGACTGTTCTGCAGGGTGATTTCTACGATGTGATTGCTAGTAAACTGTAGAAAAACACAATCTTTTCCTGTTACGAAATAAGATATATTAAAATAATATACTGTCATAGTGGAAGCAGTTAATGCTGTCCCGTGGTGAATAAATGTTAGGTTTCTTAGTAACTGGCCATACGATGTTCCTTCTGGTTGTTGGCCTGCATCTGATAGATGCATGACATAACCACTTTTTAACTTGGACAATGACTCTTTCACAGTAAATACTCCCACTGAGAGCAGCTAAGTTTTTAGAACAACCCTGTGTTTGAACTTTGCAAATTTATTTAACTGTAAATAAGTCATCATGTTAGTCTTTAGTGTCAGAACTGGTGAATATTTGTTCAATTCTGTTGAGCTGATGTTAAAGATAGCAACCTCTGCATAAATTGGGATGCAAAGAGTGAGGGGGTAAACCAATTCTTTCATCTTTCCAAGACTCTGTGTTTTTAACAGAGATAACATTCCACATGCAATGAATTTTCATTTTGTTTGGCATATAAAAAATCTTTACTCAAAACTTATATGACTCTCTGTTGGTTGAGTCTTTCATTTGACAATCCATTTGCTATGCCCAGAGAAGATTGCTTCTTTCTTAGAGTAATTCTCAGTTTGCCAGAGTTTTCTCTTGTTAGTTTCCACTCAAGGAGTACTTTTAACTGAACTCTTCTTTGCTTGCAGCTTGTGAATCAACTGTTCAGCTGCTGTTTGATGCAGTTATACATTTGGGGTGCAAACCATACCTGGATAGCCAGAGAGCTGCCTGTATGTGTCGTTACGAGAGCAAGACAGATCTCTGAAAGAAGACACTCAGATCTCACCACGTAGAATAAAGCTGAAGATTCAGCTGAAATGAAGCAAAGCTTTGGTTACAAACCTTTACACTTTTCAGACAGTAATATATTAAACACTGACATGAATTTACTGATTTGAAGATCACTACAATATTAATGTAAAAAAGAAACAAGTCGTCCTTCTCTCCATTTTATGCTGGAAGCTTGGAAACTGAGATTGCTTTCCTTTGGTGTATGTCCACCTAGGGCATGCTGCTGTAAAACACTGGTCCCATTTTAATGTTCCCAAGAAAACTCCAGGGTGGGGACATCAGAGGTACCGAAGAGTTATATTGAATTCTCATGTGATTTTTAATACAGGTCAAATTTTAGGTTTACTAGCAGTTGAAGCATCTGATGGGTTCACCAGAAAAGAGTGTGTTGTGCGTACCAGTATGACATCTCACATAGCTTCTGCTTGCGTGTTTCTGCTGCAGTTGCCTTCAGTTCTCTCTGATGTATGTGGTCTGGCAGGTTGGTTGTTGAAAAGACAAGGAAAACACCCCAAGCCCATGTTACGTGCACTGCATATTTCTACCTGATTCTATATCAATGCCTTACTTCTGCAGCACTTTTCAGATCAAGTACGTTGATCCTTTTAAGGGCTGTCCAGTAAAATGAACAGTTTGCAGCCTAAGGCTATACTTTTGATTTGACAAAATGGTGAAATGTAGTTTCTATGTTATTTTCTAAAAGTTCATCAAATGTCTATTTTTGAATAAAACATTTTGTGTTGTATATTATATGCACGGAAAGGATATATGTACAAATATGTTGATTTATATTTCTGTTGTGGCACAACTTGGCTACTGTATTCATCTTTGCTGTCATTTAGTCTGTTCTGATGAAAACTAAAAGCAAGTTCCACATATTTAAGATCAGTATGTCCAACAAACTTCTTTATTTAAGATGCCCTCTGTGAGGCTGATGGGTATGTGAGCCTGTACTACCTCTTCCCTCTCTGACTTCTCTAGATAAAATTACTTGATGTCTGAATTATTTGGGGTTTGCTCTCCGAACTCAGCTTTTGTTGCTTATCTACAGGTGTCAGTCAGTCAGTTAACTTCTGCATTAGGTCCTCTGTTAGAAAGATAATGATTTGCTTTCGTTAAAAAGCAATTCTGCTTTCGATATCCACAGGAGAGGAATAAAAATTAAAATATTGCATCTGTGAAGAGGTAATAGAAACTAAATGCATAAAATTCACTGGACTCATGGACTATAATGTGATATAATTTTGTGTGTTTTTTCTTTTCCAGTTGTGTTTTTGGTTTGTTTGTCACTAGAGCTCACTGTACATGACAATGAATGTAAGGGCCTCATAAACAAAAAGTTTCTGCTAAAGTTCTTTGGTCATGCCTCAAGGTTTCTTTTCTTATTTGTGGATATGAAATAGCACTACAAGAGAAGTATTACTGTAGAGTTTTACAAAACTTTGCTAGATGAACTTGTAGTTCCCGTAAATTTGATGACATTTATTTTCTACCATAGAATTGAAACAATTTTGAATTACCCCGAAATTCCATGATTGTAACCTGAAAAATCTTTTTAATATTAAAGCAGGGAACAGTAATGGTGTTGTTTGTTTAAAATGACAGAAGTACCACAATGAGTCCAAACCACTATAATTCAACTAGAGGGCTTGTTGAGTTTGGTACAAATGGGCTTAATCTAGGTGCTTAAATGAATGCATGTCCTGGGTTTGGATGGGATAGAGTTAGTTTTCTTCCTAAGTAGGTGGTGCAGTGCTGTGTTTTGGATGTAGTGTGAGAATAATGTTGGTAATGCACTGATGAGTTAGTTGTTACTGAGCAGTGCTTACCTTAAATCCGGGACTTCTCCGTTTCCCATACTCTGCCAGTGAGGAGGTGCACAAGAAGCTGGAAGGAAGCATGGCCAGGACAGCTGACCCAAACTGCCCAAAGGCATATTTCACACCATAGAGCATCATGCCCAGTATATAAATAGGGGGGAGTTAATATCCTGATCAGCTAGGAGGCACCGACTGCTGTTTGGGGACTGGACAGGGGGTGCTTAGCAACTGTGTTGGGTGTCACTTGTCTGTCTTGGGGTTTATTCATCTCTCTCCTTATCCTTTCCATTTTTATTATTATTTTTATTTGTTTATTTTATTTCAGTTACTGAAGTGTTCTTACCTAAACCCATGAGTTTTACTCTTTCTGATTCTCCTTCTCCCCATCCCATGTGTGTGTCTGTGTATGTGTCTGTGTGTGTTTGGATTGGGCTGGGGTTAAACCTTGACAAAACAGAAAATTTTCACTATTGGAAAGTGCTGGGCTTTGTTCCCTCCTGTACTGACCTGTAATGATACCATGAAAGCGTCCCAGAGTTTCTTTCAAACCACATATACACTAAAAAGAGCTGGATAGCACCATGATACTTCTGCTTGCAAACCACAGGAGGCATTTCACTTCTTCCAGGGAGTCTTTACTTGGCACAAGCTTTTCCTGTAGCAGAAATCTTTGATCAGAGCGAGTTATACAAAATGCATTTTGCAGACCATGGCCCTAAAATGAAGGCTAGCTATCACCCCCAGGATTAATCATACCATTTGAGAACTTACATATTTATTATAAATGTGTAAAAATGTAATGCTTGTCCTGGCTGTGGCGGGCATAGTTAATATTTTCCTTAGGAGCTGATACAGTGCTGTGTTTTGGATTGAGGATGAGAATAATGTTGATAAAACACAGCTTCTCCTGCTGCCCTGCCAGTAAGGGGACTGATGTGCACAAGGATTTGGGAGTTACAGCCAGGACAGCAGACCCCAGCTGACGCAAGGGATATCCCACACCATATGGAATCATGCTGAACAGTAACACTGGGGGGGAGAGTTGGCCAGGGAAGGGCACTGATCACTGCCGGGGGACTGGCTGGGCATCAGTCAGTGGGTGGTGAACAACTGTACTGCGTGTCACTCGTCTTGTATATTCTTTTATTCCTATTTTCCCCTCCTTTTTTGTCCCGTTAAACTGTCTTTACCTTTTTTTCTGATTTTCTCCGCCGTCCCACTGGGGGGAGTGAGCGAACAGCTCTGTGGTGTTTACCTTCATGCTGGATTAAAGCATAACAATACTGTATATAGCGGCTCATTTAACTCATTACCGCATGGTTTTGTGTTCGGTAATACTGTACAGCAGTGTGTCCACAATCAAACTTCCTTCTTCAGACTGCAGTTCTGATCCATCCATAATGCTTTTTCCAAACAATATCCACGTGCCGGGGAGCCACTGCAACAATCTGAAAGTGTTTCTAAACATACAGGCACGTCTCACAAAAAGCCTTTCATCTATTACAATGAGCTGGGAATGCACACCAGCCCAGCGCTGCCTCAGGCTGCACACACTGCGATCAAGTTACGCACTGTGACTCACCTGAACACAGCGGCTGAGTCTGCTCTTAGCCTCCAGCAAAACAAAGCAGAAAAAATGTCTGTCTTAGGAGGATCTCAGCGAACTGTTGGACTGAGGAACACGGCAGAGTCCTAGATTTTGGTTCTATGGCTGCTACTTCACACGGGAGTCTTGCTGCCTGTGGGGCCAGGGGCAGCTCCAGCGTGAGCTGTGAGAGCTGGGGTTTGTAGCCGCAAAAAAAAGGAATCTGTTTGATAGGAGTCTGAATGCTACCCAGTATAAGATGCAAAACTTGTGATAGTGTCATGTTGTAACTAAAGTATGCACAAAGACAAATTAAACAAAGTTTTATCTTGATCCAGCTGCCTACTGGCAGTCTGAGGGTAACAAGTCTGAACAAAGGAAAAACAAGCAAGGGTAATTAAAAATACCCATGGCTCCTTTAACCGAAGGGAGATATTTTGTCTAAACTCTTTACCCATGCAAGAAGCCTGTGTAAAACCACACCGGGTAAAAATGTTCATAATTCCACTCTAAATCTGCTTCTTTTTGTGCTTGTGGCAGCGCTCTCTTAAGTGCACATTCGTATCTGAGTTTATCTCCCTAAAAGTAGGCTGGATAGAAATTTCAGATCCCTCTAGGGTACAAGCTGTAAAGATCTTATACAGAAGAATGTGTTTTTGTCATTGGCTTTGGTTTAGAAACTTGTTTGTTATGCAATTGACCGGTCACCTGTAAGTACCACGTAATTCCCGGCTGGGAATATTAGCACTCGTTGCGATACCAGGGCATTCTGGTCGATACCTTGTCACTCGCCTCACAGTTCTGAAATCATCAAAGAGAACTGACGCGAGGACAGAGCAAAGCTGCAGAATGATCCACACATCCAAACCTCTCAAGGGTTGTGTGTGGGTGCCCGACTGAAAATGCACTTTGAGGAACAGGAGCCTTACAGGAAAGGAAACACTATGCGCCTGAAATGGGAATTTGAGTGCAGTTTTGAAAAACTTCAACTAAGCGAATACGGGAGGCTCTCACCGTATTTCAGGACGATGGATTTTGTATAAAACCGCGCAGTTATTCGACCACGGTCGCTGCAGTACCACCACAGGAGCACAGGTAACGCACGGCGCACTTTAACACCTCCCCCTTCGCCTTTCGCGGCTCCGTCCCCCGCCCCTTTCCTGGAAGGGGCGGCCACCGCGGGAGCAAAAGGCACAAGCACCCGCCCCCGGGAAGTCACGGCAGAGGAAGAGAGGGGAAGGCACGGCTAGGCTGGGTTTGATTTGTCTCGGTGTGCAGCCGGTGCCTCGGTCGGCGGCGATGTCGGGCTCGGAGCGGCGGCCGCGGGCGGGTGCGTGTGCGGAGGCGGCGCGGCGGGGAAGGGCCGGGGCGCGCCGCCGGAGGGGCTCCTGCCGGGGGTGGTTCCTGCCGCGGGGCTCCTGCCGGGGAGGCTCCTGCCGGGGGGGCTCCTGCCGCGGGGGGCTCCTGCCGCGGGGGGTTCCTGCCGCGAGGGGTTCCTGCCGCGGAGGGTCCTGCCGCGGGGGTTCCTGCCGCGGANGGCAGAGGGGCCGCCCACCCGAAGCGCCCGAGCTTCCCCCGGAGAGCGCTGCCGGCGCTCGTGGGCAGCGGGACCTTCGCCTCCTTCCTTCCGGAGGAGGAGGAAAAGGGGAACGGGGAACGTGAGAGGGGAAGGACGGCGGCGGCCAACGCGGAAATGGATTGCCCGGAAATCCAGCGCACTCCGCCCAGGGGAAAATCCCCCCGCAGCCCCCGGCACGGCCGCGGGACAGGGAAGCGGGGAAGGCCCCCGGCGGGTAACAGGAGGGCAGGAGAAGTCAGGGCAGCAGAACTGAGCTGGGTTCCCGGAGATGCAGCTAGGCTTAAAGGGACTTCTTTTGTGTGCCATTTGGTTGTTTTCTGAGTGCCTTGCCCTTTGGTGCCGATGGTAGACCTGTTGAGACTGAAACGTATCCAGGGGAAGATGCTGTGAGATTCCAGTGTAACCTAGTGCATACCTGATTTCTGATTCCCCTGAAGCAATCCATCTTCACGAAATTAAAGACAAGTAGTCCGTTGGTTTCAATCAGATTTTAGAACAAGCCTGTGCCTGTGTAAGACAAGCAGAAAACTTTTCATAAGACATGATAATTCAAATAGTGTTTACCAGAATGAAGCTGCGATATGAGAGTGGCAATGACAAGCTGAAGACTAGGAAGTGACTAAACAGGATTAAATTAACAGAAAAATCATCTTTTCCTTGTTTTCTGTGGCCCGGAAATTCTATTCCTCCTGTGTCTACATGACAGTATTTTCTGTCTTAAAAGTTTGATGACTATAAAATTTTATTATCTATTTGGGTGGGGGGGAGTGGATTGCAAGAACTTTTGTCCCCTATCAATACATAGCTATGTTAGTTTTGCAAAAAGCATTAATAACATGTGAAAAAAAAATGTGAAAAGCTAGTATTGTATGTGCAAAGTAGTTTGTAAAACACATGTGCATGTGGCTCTTCTCTTACAATTGCAGACCATGTCCAGCTGGATAGCAGACTTGCATTACCCACCACAGGTATGGTGCAGTATACAGTTCTCATCATGTGGTAGTTAGTCTCCACCAGTAGTAGTTATTTAATAGCCCACTGAGATGTTTAAGTGAAAGTAACAAGTATTTTGGCCTAACCATTTGCGAGTCTGTAGTTAAGCACATTCCCAACATGTGCATGTTCCTTGTTGTTCCCACATCGTTACTTTCATGTCCATTCTGCACTGGAGGTACTTAATGTCTGTATAGTTCAGCAGAAGAAGAGGTTTAAATCTTGCATCTTCTCAGTTGTCAATAGCTGTTACACTACCTACTGTGGCTCGTGTGCTGCATCCAACCTCAACGAGAATGCTCGGCTTTGTATTAGCAGCATTACTGAAATAAAGAAACACCAGTGTATTTTCAAGTTATGTAAAATTGTAACTGTTGAGTTAGAGTCTCTTTAAAAAAATACAGCCAGCTAGTTAGTTATATGAAATCATGATCTCTGAATATGTACAGACACAGAGATAGAAAATCTGCATGTCTTGACCACCTAAAATTCGACTGTTGGAGTCAGAACTTCCAGAACAGCCTTCAAAAGCTGTGGGTGCAGACAAATGCTAACAAGGCTGTTTGACTGCATGCCTACTTACCTGATGTGTGAATGAGCTTCTGGTTCACATTAACAGCTAAACTTTAAGGCTGGATGCATAAGGTCAAGTTGGGGTTTTTTTATGAATGGTTTTGTGGCTAAATCACTTTTTGATCTCTCTAACAGATGGAAATGAGAACATCACGGAAGCAGATGCATTTGATATAAGGTAAAGTTTTGGTGGCAGTGACAGAGATGTCCCCAGGGATTGAGGTCAGTGCAGGGTTTTCTGATTTTTGTTAAGAATTTAACAGAATTATTCAATTCAACTCCACCCACTTACAAAACATGTTTCTAGTTTTAGCTACACCAGATGCAGAAGCACCCTTACTGTGAAGGCATGTGGAAGGGACTATTAGGAGTTCTCTTTTTGTTTTAGGCAATGTGAAAGTGCAGTATTTACACATGGACATGGACTCTACACACACGGTGGAAAAAGTGCAAAGCTTTATTCGCATCAGAAATTCCCTTAAATACCAATAGTAAGACAGGAAATCACCTCATATAAACAGGAAAGAAGTTCACCTCAGTGTCCCCCAGTCACCTGGAATATTTCCTAGACATTGCCTATTATGGTAAAAGGTAAACAACACCTTACAAGGTCACAAACTGCAATTATCACATCTCATAGGGCTGACACTGTCCAGAAACCCACAATGCTCTCTCAGCCCATCCCCGGTGACCTGGCTGTAATCCCAGGATCACCTCCGGGTCTGAGAACGAGGCTCTCTCTTTGGCCGACAAGGCCTGAGCTCTCTTCCAGCACACAGTGTAGCCCAACATGAGAGACCATCACAATCTGAGGAGCCACTGGACAGACTAAGTGGTAGATTGTAGCACAGGAATGTATTCCTCTGGAAGGAGGGGAAATGGACCACGGAATAGTGATTCCATGAAAGCCCTGAAAACGGTAAACTACCTGCCTGATAACTTTGTCTGCCTCATCCATACAGCTGAATAGAGAAAGAACTATTTAGAGAATCATCCTTTAATGATCATTCACAGGATCCAGGGACTTAACTGTCCAAAATCCCTGTTAGCCATGCACCTAGCTAAATCCTAAGGAAGGGAAATTGCCAAAATCTGAAAAAATTCTGGTACTGGTACATGTCAAATTGTTCATAATTACAAGGCTAAAATTCATAATCTTTGCATTTTATCATGTTGGGTACTCAGACTGGGAAGAATGTGATAAAGCACCTACCTTCTCTTATTGGTTATCCAGCCAACATAACACTGTAGAACCTCCCCAACTTTGAACAGTCATCCTGAATTCCTGTTCTGTCTGAATTCTTATGTAGACATTACAAAAAGATGTTTCATTAAGGGGATTCTCAAAACAAAGTGGAGAAGCAGAGATAGTCTACAGGTAACGATGGTAATTGTGTTGTGAAACAAAAGCATTTGCTGATGAAATTCTGATCTTGAACATCTGCAGGCAAATATTCTCAGTAACTTTCTCCAATAATTGCACCAAACCTGAATATTCCATAGCATGAAATAAAACATTAACATGGCAAAAATTACAGTTCTGACTAGAGCCAGTCCTAGGGCAGCATGACCTGGACTGTCATTCCATGTTCCTGCAACTCTGGACTTGTCTATTGCCAGCGCTATTGCCAGAAGTGTCTTAGTTTCTGTTTTCTGCACCGATAACTACAAAAGCAGAAAGATTGTCTGCTTTATCTTTGCTGCCATGATAGTTTAAAGTCCTCTGCTTAGAAGCTAGGTAGGTCATTTATTCTGTCCTTAAGAAGACCTCTGTCCTTCAGCTTTAGGATTTTGTGGGCTGGTTGCTAAAAACCTAGATGAACAATTGTATTGTCATAGCTTTCAGTTCATTAGGGTAAAAACATTTGTTCTCCTTTTGCAAGATACACTACACTTAGCACCTCATCCCCAGTTTATAGTCTGTTGATCATGATGCAGCACTTGATTTACTTAGAAGAACTTGAAGCAAATCACAGCTACAGTTCCAAATAAGTACATGTGTACTATCCAATTATGTTAATATTTAGCTAAACACATAACATGGAGAATTGGAGCCATGCCTGAAACGCACCATTATGTGCCTTAACTAATGAAAAAGCCTCATTTACCAAGAATGTTTTCCATCTATGGCAGCAGACAATCACTTGATCCTGCAGTGGAATACAAAATGAACCATCCAAGAAGAGGAGTTGCATTGGTCTTCAATCACGAACACTTTTACTGGCAGTTAATGATGCCAGACAGACGTGGGACTATGGCAGACAGAAACAATCTGAAACGCAGGTAGGAAACTTGGTTGCTCTATTAACCCTTAAATAAATCTAAACTTTAGAAATCGTGGTCAAATTAAGGAGTTACCTAAATCTTGTGTTTAAGTGACCAGAAGATTTAGCAGATATAGCACCTATGCAACTTGGGTGAAGAAAGCCATAATTAAAAAGCTTCAAGGCACCTTTTTTAAGGTCACATAAACTGCTGGCATAAGTCCTATCATTTCACTGAGTCCAGAGTTTTCTTTGGACAAACTCTTTGAAGTAACTTCAGGTGTTAGACCTGTACTTGACACCAGTTTGAATTAAAAATCAACTTTAGTAGTTTTGTTCATAAATAATGCCTAAGAATATTAATTCCCCCACAGGGAAAGAAACTGAGTTGGTAGCAATTGATATACAATTTGAGCAAGATTTTTACTGATACTGATCTGTTCTAACAATAGTTTGACAGACCTTGGGTTTGAAGTCAGACTTTTTGATGATCTGAAAGCAGAAGATGTGCTGAAGAAACTTTATGAAGGTAAGAGACTATATATTGGTTATGTCTAAATTATTGCAGCAGAATTCCCAGGTACCTTTTGTTCCAATTTCTCTGTTCATCTAACTCAAAATAAATTTTTGTGTGCAAGGAATTTAACATTAGAAGGACTTGAGGGTTAGACTGAAGATTATTCTATTGCAATATAAGTGAAGCTTCAGTGACTTAATTAGTCCTTAGGAGAGGACTAATTAAGTCACTAAAAGCTGAAAGAAGGTACATGCAGCTGGGAGAAGATAATGACATTCTTCTTTTTATGGTTAGTGGCCCTTCAGCCAGGTTGAATAAATACACTTTGTGTGGCTCTATCTGAAAATGGCATCTATTTGAAAAAGGACTGATTGGGGATTAAATTATATGGTACAAATGCACAATGTTTTTAGACCTGAATATGACTGTTTAGTCATTTAAACACCACTTGACTATTTCAGCCTCTATGGATGACTACAGTAATGCTGACTGCTTTGTGTGTGTGCTCCTGAGTCATGGTGAGGATGATGACATTTATGCATACGATACCAAAATCAAAATCCGGACAATCATAGACATGTTCAGAGGAGACAAGTGCCAGAGTTTGGTAGGAAAACCAAAGATATTTATAATTCAGGTAAGATGTCTGTTTCTGAAGGCAGTGGAGTTAACACTGACCTGTGTCTTCCTGCAATACAGATGTCAGTTTTCCTGATGCAGTCTTTCCACAAGGCATTTAAGACAAGAATTCTTCTCTTTTCCTTAGAAATGTATACTAATGTGTACTAGTGTTAATATTATTATTCTAGTTGTATTTAGTAAGTAATTTTATGAAAATAAACACAAATTAAGCCCATGTCACACTGTCAGTGTGTATTTAATAGCAGAGAAGGCAGTACCAGGGTTTTTTTGAGAAAGTTCTGTGCAGCCTCAGCTCAGTTCCTCTTGCTCACACTTCACAGCCCTAGGCTAAGCTGATAAGCTATCAAACCTTTGTATCTTCATTGCTTCCTTCCAGGCAAGTCCCTTCACTTGATCTTCAGTGAAGTTGGGTTTTTTGTTTGGTTGGTTTCTTTTTTTGCGGGACTTTTTGGTTGGTTGGTTTTTGTGGTGGTAGTGATTTCCTTTTGTTGTTGTTGGTTGGTTTTTTGTCTATGACCTATACTTGGCATCTCTGTAGAAACTAGAGAATCAAATGAAGGCTTTATTGTCTCAGGAATACTGTTTGTGCTAAGTGGTCAGATAAGGACCATATGTAACCTCCTGTTTCTTTCCTTGGTTCACAGGAGAATGCAAGTTGGGAGGTACCTCAGGAGGTCTCTGGTCCAGCCTCCTGTTCAAAGCAGAGTCATGGGGTCAAACCAGGTCATGCAGGGCTTTATCCCATCTTTATCCAGATTACAATTAGCAAACTCATGTATGAACCTGGCCTTCAGCAGATTGTAATGGTAGTAGTTTACAGAGTAATTCTAAGTATTACCTTTTTTTTTTTTTCCAAATAAAGCTTCCTTAGGGCGCAGGGCTGCTGCAACGAGCAGCATATTGTTAGTTCGCCTTTCATTAGGACTCATTCAGATTTTTGTTTTTTAACCTGGTGCCAAAGATGGAAAAATACTTTCATATTTCAATTGTAAGTTCTGAGTAATACTTGGAAACATTTATAATATATACTCATCAAAAAGCTGATTAACTTAGTTCATCAGCTGAGTTCTTTTCCAGCACAATTGGCATAGCATTTACCTCTGGAAATCAGAAGAAACATCAAGATAAAACTTTCTGTCACTGTAAAGAAGATTCTTTGTGTTTTCTTTTTTTAGTGGTAGTTCCTAAGTAATGCTCCTTTGTATCTTTTAAGTGTGTTCTCGCTTTGTTATCCTCCATGTGTAGCCTTTCTGCATCACTGACAATACTGGCATCACTACTGACTTCTCACAAAGCAATCTCCCTCAACAAACACATTTGAGACTGCGCTAAGAGCAAAGTGTAACAGCATGTAATGATGGCTGTGCTTCACAGCAGTAACTCAACACTGCCTTGCCAGCAGGTCCAAGGAGGCAGCTCCTCCTCTCGGCTCCACACTGGTGAGGCCGCATCTGAAGTATTGTGTCCTGTTCTGAGTTCCCCAGCACAAGAAAAATACAGACTTACTGGAGTGAGTCCTGCAAAGGGCCACAAAGATGATTAAGGGACTCTGGAGCATGTTTGATAAGAGCAGAAGCTGAGAGAGCTGGGACTGCTCAGCCTGGAGGAGGTGGCTCAGGGGAATCTTACCCATGTTCTAAACACCTGGTGGGAGGGAGTAAGAGGGAGACAGGCTCTTTTCAGTGGTACCCAAGTGACAGGATAAGAGGCAAGTGGCAATTTAATCTCAACACAAGAAAACACTTTTATTTACTGTGAGGTTGGTCAAACACTGGAAGAGGTCACCCAGACAGATTGTGTAGTCTCTATGAAGATCCTCAAAAGCTGACTGGACGTAGTCCTGGACAACCTGCTGTAGCTAACACTGCTTGAGCCAGGGGGTTGGACTAGATGATCTGAGAGATCCCTTCCAGTCTTAGTGGTTCTGAGATCATCTTGGAGCTTTCAGTTGACTTTGTCCCAGTATTTTAAGCGACAGAGAAGTAAATGGGTCTTTCTGAAGGCGGAGTCACGGTAATGCTGCACACCTAGCTGAACAGAAGTGCCTCTGGTTAGTGTCAGAATTACCACATTAACAGTGAGCTCGGCAGGGGTGCGAGCATAACAATACTTCTCACCAACAGGCCTGCCGAGGTGACAAACATGATGATCCAGTCATTGCTCACGATTCAACAGACAGCAGCAGTGAATCCCTGGTCAATGAGACACAAGTGGATGCAGCTGGTGTCTATACTCTGCCTGCTGGTGCGGACTTTATCATGTGCTACTCTGTGGCGCAGGGTAAGTTCTAATATTCTACATCCAGTGTCTGATACTTCACTGTAACAGCCCTGAACGCTTCTTCATTTTGCAGTCAGAAAAATGAGAACAGTTCCAGGTCATCTCATTTACATGTCTGATAAGTAGCAACTTGTCTGGGAAAGAACCTTATGTGCTAAAGTGAAAGTAAATTATCAAGGTGCATTAAATTTGCCAAACAGAAGCATTCTCATCAGTCTGCTGCTGAGCTGTCTCCTGACAGCAAGCATCCCTCTCTTCTCCGGGATTCTGGTGGCTTACAAATTTCCCTGCACTACCATGGCTGTTCTCCTCAGTCCCCCCATGTATGTTGTCCTCAGTCCCATCTGCTCTCTTGTGAAGTGCAGATGCAGTCCTCTGTAAGCTACCAATCCCTGAATCATATTCCTCTTAGCTGAGCACTACAAGTGATATCAGAGCCATTTCCCATCTACGGTTTCCAGCAAAATTACGTAATTGGCAAAGTAAGATTTACACCCATTAGTAATTCCTTACAGATGGTAGCTAGCAAATAGTGACTCTCATAAACGTTTTTCCAAGAGCTATCACTGCTTCTATTTGGATGTAATTTTATGTTCTTGTTCTACACTAGGCTACTATTCTCACCGTGAAACTCTAAATGGCTCCTGGTACATCCAAGATTTGTGTGAGATACTTAGGAAGCACGGATCTTCCTTGGAGTTCACAGAACTTCTTACTCTTGTTAACAGGAAAGTATCGTATCGCAGCGTGGATGTGTGCAGAGACACTAAAGCTATAGGGAAAAAACAGATTCCTTGTTTTGCCTCAATGTTAACTAAAAAATTGTATTTTCATCCAAAATCTAAGTAGATTATTTAGCAGTGATGATCATTACTATTACTTGATGCAGAAGTACAAAAACACCATCTTAGTTGAGGAGACTTAATGTTCTACAAGATTGTCTGCAAAATCACTGGGATCAAACATTACAGTTTGCACACCTAATAGCTTCTAGTATCTTAAAGCATTTAAAGCTAGAATTACACCAGGGAATTAATCTCAGGGAATTTGGGAGAAGTTTACTGGTGCAAAACTATTAGAAGGTGCTCAGATTTTACTGAAATTGATGCTCCAGACTACTTTTTTCTTATAAGCCTTTTGCTTGATTTCCATCTAACTATGGCACGTTTTACTATTTCCAAAATATTTTTAATGTTCTTTTAGATTAACTTGTCTTGCTCCAAGAGCACAGTTTACAGGGAATATGTTTGCAGGGCATCTCTTTAAATTTGTGGGCAGCACTATCTACCTTGCAATTTTTGTGGCTTTATTGGGCTTTTTAGACATTTTTTTATTTTCTTGCAACACTAAAAAGGAAATTAATTCCTTGAGTACAATTGTAGCATTAATATAGGATTAATCAAATAGGGTTGATTAATAAAGGGCTTCCTTTTGCTCGAGTATCATTTATGTTCGGGGCACAATTACAGCTTGCTGGTGCTTTGCATCCTCAGGAGAAAAACAGCAGTAGTGAGATGAGACCATGTGCAGCTTGCTTAGGGTGAGCTTGCCTTGTCTGTATCTCTAAAGCTAAAGCTGCTGGACATCTCTAGGCAGCTCTACAAAATATAACATATGCAAACCTTCGTACTTCAGGCCTTGGAGTTGGATCAGGCCTCCTCTTGGCCCTGGAGAAGATCAGCCATACCTCTGTCACTGTGTACATAAAAGTGGTAGTGCATGGTCACCGCAGGATTGTTACTGTGATTGCTGCAGCATCAGTAACTGCAGTGGTGCTTACTTGAAGCAAATATTTCTTTGGGGTTTTTTTAACATTATTAATTGTTCCTCTGAGGGACAACCGAGAACTCAAACTGAGCAAAGTGTCTTAATCAACTTTCCTGGGGAAAAAATAATCGGTTTACTGGCTCTGCTTTAGTTAAGTCTTTCCATATACTATGTTCTGAGTCACAAATGTTGTATCTTACTACAACTACTTTTAATCTTTGTATAAATCATGTATGTTTGAATATTTTGATAAATTTTTTCAATAAAATGCAACAGTGAAACATAAATGATTTCTGTCCTGTGCAGGGATCCCGTACTTTTCCAGCACTATTTACTAAGAAAGTTTAATTGTCATGCTAATCTAAACTTCACCTGTGGTGTTACACAGAGTCAATGCACAGACGAGGGAAAAGGAAACAGTAATTGCAAGAAAATAATCCTTACTACTCTATGCAGAAATTAATTATCCTGTGAGCTACTGCTGTTACAGTAAATGGTACTAAAAACACTGTCCTTATTTATAGAACATTCAGTCATTTTACCAGCAGTAAGAATGCCTCCATTGTACTAATAAGACTTGACAAATATTGTGAAGAACTTTGCTTCAGCAGTTTCTTCATAGAGTTTAAAAAAAAAGCCAAGCAAAAAAACCCCAAACCATCAAGTGACCAAATAATTTTTATAGCTATTTATTGCAACTTTTAAAACTTTAGTGGTCAAAAATACCAAGGTACTATGGAGTAACTAAATGTTCGTATCAGCTTTGAAAGGGCATCTCCAATATACACAAAACCAAAGTCAGTCCTTGTCGCTGATTTCCTGGATGGGAAGCCTCAGGTGCAGAGGTTGGCGCAGACGCCTCAGGGATTCTTCTGCCTGCCAATGAAAGAGAGAGGGAGAGTTCATCCTTCTGCAGCCTCTACTTTCCCCTCTTTCACACATGCACTGTCTTTCTTTTCTCAGAAGGCACTGGTCTTAGGCAAGGAACCAAACCAATCAACTGGAGGATGCTGAACACTGACAGACCTGCTCAAGTCATTCAGTCTCCAGAGAGAAGCATGAACCCTGCCCGTCAACCCACTCACCCACACCCCAGTATTACTGAAAATTACAAAATTATTTTCCTGAAATTACAATTACAAAATTGATACTCACAGGCCACTGAAAAAGCATCAAACGCTAACATTTTGTCAAATGTGGCTCGTGAAATTGTACCCTGAGCTACGTGATTTGAACTAAAATTAAGGGTAGTTTCTTTCCATTTTCTTTTATGAGACATTGAACACAGGGCTGTCAAGATGGCATGGAGGAGTAATAATTGAGGAGTGAGAGATCTGCTATAACTGCTTCATGAAGACCACCGAATTTCTCCTAGGTGCACACAACACCTTTTCCATCCAGCCACCCATATTCTGTAAATCTTAAGCTTTTTACCTAAGGAATAAGGTTGTGATGTTAAATGCTGAACTCTGCAAGGCAATCTCCTTCCAAGGAAGGGAGGAGATGGGTCTACCACAGCAGTGCAGCAAACATACTGTGCCCAAAAAAAATGCAGCTATTGTATTAAATGGCCAAAAATGCAACATTAATTAGAGTATGCAAAAAACAGATGTCATGCTGATAAACTGACTTATTTGTTTTAAATTAAATTCATGAAGGTCTCCCTTTCTGATGACCTACTTAAGTCATTTATACATCAAAGGCAAACACTGTATGGTTACCGGAACAGCTGAAATTGGCTGATAAGCAATACAGTGTTTTGACAGCAAGCCCTGAGGTTAATTTCCTGTTAGCTGAGTGTTTATTGAAAAAGTCTTAAGCCAGAAGCTACATCATTATTGAAGGAGTGCACTTAAATACCTCTGCTAGGTCATCTTTGAGCTTGTTGTATCGTTCCACATTAAAATGCTGCTTTTTGGATTTGCGGTGGAAGTAGTGGAGGAACTGCCTGTCTTTAGCATGAGGGTAAATGTAGTCCTGGGGAAGGAAGGAGGACATGGATTTGTGGTTAGCAAGGAAACTGAGTAGGGGTCAGCACATTAGAAGTTTCGCCTGTTTCAGGAAGACTTGCCTTGTTCAACACATACGTATGTTTTGTAAAGAGGCTACATATGATGTTACGCCCTTACACAATGTAAGGGCTTTTAAAACACATGGTAGGAGTCATTTCTATCATGTCTGAAGGAATTTTCAGTTATAATAAAGACATAGCATGATCTTCATGACTGGGGCCACCTCAGTCAATGGACTCTACTTCCAAGTCAGAGAAAGTTCAGGAACTATTAAGGACTTACCTGAAAGTCTTAAACAATGGCACCAGCAGCTGTTCAAAAAAGCCAAGTAGTGATCTCTTTACGTACTCACAAAAAGTAGGAATGCCCTAGCCCTTCTTAAAAACCAGTGAGAAGTAAAACTCACATTCTGAGCCAGCTCTTCATAAAAGCAGACACATCTCCCCTTTTCACTAAAGGAACCTAATGTCTCACAAGGCCTGTAGTTCCACTGGTATAATGGAAGAAAGTGTTGGTTACTCTTCCACATACCTCCCCAACAAAAAGAGTTTTACATCATAGGAAGTTCAACATCAAGATGTCCACTTTGAGAGTAAAGTACACAGCTAGAACAGAAAAAATAAACATTTCTTGAAGTCTTACAGGATTTCAGAACAAGTCTGTATTGTGAAGCGGATCTGACCAAACTTTTTGCTTCTACACAATGCCTACTTCCTGCTGTCCTAGGTTTACCTCCATTCATTCTAAGTGGGAGAATGGAAAAGCAGTCATCATGGAAAAGCAGTCAGATTATGAAAAGCAGAGCAATAACATTTTTTCAGACACTGAATATATTTCAGTATATTTCAGTAATGCAACTGTCAGAGTTCCAAACAGTTTGGTACCCTGCACTGCATAAACACAAACTCCAGCAAATAAAAGCTGCTGTTGGGTGATTTGCTTCTGTAAGGCAGTGTTCACAAACTGGCACAGCACTACCAGTTGCTCTCCCATTACTGCAGTGAGCAAGGTGCCATTTACTCTGCAAAGTGATCTACAAACATTTTAAAGGAGAGACTCCTTTCCTCACTTTTCATTCCCTAGGTTATGGAATCTTACTGACAGTAGTTACGCTCAGTAGCTGGCCTGCAGTTCACGTGCAACAGTACCTGCTTGATTCTGCATGATGCAGTGTTTGCATCCAGCCACATTAGGGATCAAACAAGTCCCTGTCTGATGGCAAGGCCACTTACTGAATTCTGTTTTCATCAGAACTCAAACGCTGTGATTCACAGAGTCAGTTTTCCTCCTTTTCAATATTCCAGACATTTAGAAGACAAGGACTCACCTGCTTAGTAAGAACAAAGTAGGCGTAGAAAGCCATGGCACTCCCGTAGGTGATGAAGTACGTGACTGGCTCCATGATGTCCCACGAGTAGACCCACCACGTGAGCCACGCCAGCGCTCCCCCCTGAGTTGACATCAGAGCTAGGCCAACCCATAAAAGCCTGGAGGTTTTTGCATCTGCACTGTCCATGATTCTGGCTTTCATCTAAGGAAAAGAAATGCAGGAACCTGTTCAGACAAACATGAGTGCTCCTCTGATAAGCAGCTCCTCAACTATGTTTTCTCCCCTGGGCTAGATCCTTTCTCCGGATCTTACCAACACCTCTTACTGACTTATCCTGTGAGAAAATAAAAGCACTGAAGTCCAAGGGCAACAACATCTTCCTGCCGTCATGCACCAAGAAATTCTGCTTTTAATCTCCCCTTCCCACTACTAGGGATTTATGTCTTTTGGATTTCCATTTACCATTCAAGGCAGTTCTAGGTAACACTGAGACTGGCCCTCATAAGGCAGGAGTCCTGTTGTCCACTATCCTAAGCCACAGACAATGTCAACCCTACTATTGTGGGTTTTTTCTGTCATGGGTATTCAGAAGTCATAAAGCAACAGGTGACTTTCAACGACATTTCAACAAATGGCCTTTCAATCTCAATACCAGCCATGTTCAGCTTTCTCCAGGTGTTGGGGTTTCTACCCCATTCATGTCCACAACAAGAAGAAAAAGAACCGAATTGAAAATAATTTGCATTCCATTTGAGTTGACCTTGTTTACATAACAAACAAAACAGACACACCCTAGCCATTCATTTTCTTCTGTCTTACTTACAGGACTTACTTTTGATGAAAGGAAATGAGTGTTTTGAGTTTTTTAAAAAAAGTACCCCCACTTTCCAACCTGTTCAAGAGGCAGGAGCTCTCCTTTCAGATCGTCCACTTTCTGTAGCAATTCTCTCTCTTTCCTGATCTGGTGATCTTCTACATGCAGAGCCACAAACAGTCTGTGAACCAAGGATTTGATATCTTCCATTTCAGTAGCATGCTCACTACTCAGCTTATCTGAAAAGAAAATACTTGTCATATAAACCATTTCAAGAACATGCCCTTCTTCATTCTCTCCACATCTCCAACCCCAAAAGCAGGACCATCCAATGGTAAAAAGACAAAACCAAAGAGAAGCACCTTTCTCCCAGGTCCCAGTTTTCTGAGACTTCCCATGCCTTTCACTAAATGAAGTGAGATCATCAGTTCATCACTGAAGTGATTAAGGATTGCTCTTACCTTTTACAGGAGGTGACACACTGTACGCTGTGTTGTTGATAACAAGTTTGAAGTCATTCATCAATAAGACCTCCATCAAGGTTGCATCAGAGACCTTGCTACCATCTGCAGAAGAAAGATTTCAGTTCTAAATCACTTATCATAAGGAGTCTTAAACATTAGCAGATAACCCTGTAGAGAAGAGCTGGGGTTCTTCACTAAAGATGTTTGGAAGCAACCCTACTTTTAGAACTGGTAGCTAATACTAAACAGTCAGGAGGAACACATGGTGTGATTCTTGGGGCTGTCCTGTGCAGGGAATGGAGCTGAACTTTCATGCTCTGGAGAACCCTTTTCTACATTTTTTTTTAAATGCAGAAATTTACATGAATGGTTCCCCATGAATTTGGCATGCAATTTTAGAGCTCCTACCAAAAAGGAGCTCTGGCTTCATTAGCAGGAACATGTAAAAGTGGCTGCCAGGAGCACACTGGGGTTCAGATGGCCCAAGAGCCCCCCAGAGCCACACACCACTGCTGCTGGACACATCACTGTGGCACGAGGGTTTGAAAAGCCACAGAGCAGCTGCCCCATGCTACCTTTTGAGGTGATTTTCATTTCCTATACATAAAAAGGGTGTCCTCCCTGCCCATGCCAAGGGCTAGGCAGCTTTACTCCCAAGATTAGTAACAAACAGGCTACCAAATACCAAGATTTTTGTATGTAGGTATTTGTCACAGTTTTACTGCCCCAGCTCTTCCATCTGTCCTCACGCATCCACTACAGAAAGGCATCACAGACGACCCCACATCTGCAATTATTTGTTCACCAGAACCCTGTCCTCAGGCTGCATCTGCTGAGGCTGGGACTGCTGAGCTCTGCAAGCAAATGCCCCAGGCTGGCTCACCTGCCCACTCTGTGTGGGTAGCAAAGCAAACCCAGAAGCCCATCACTTTCAATCCAAAATTGTGATGTGCCCATCCACCCATTTCTTTTTTCTTTTCCAGTGTGATAGAACATCAAGGCTCATTTGCATGCACATTATTAAGGTGACATTTACAAAGAGACATTTAAGGGGAAAATGCTTTTCAAAAGAAGTGCCACACAGGCTCTTTGTTCTGGGTGTTCTGAATACACCACTGATTTATTAACCTGTGCAACCTTTTATTAACTGAAAAGAAGAAAAGTTTTGCGGAAAGGGAGATATTTTACTTTAGAAAATTCCCCACAGGCTTTCAGCAAAGGCTACTTTCAATCCTGTACCTAAACACAAGTGTTCCAATGTGGACAAAGGGTCATTTTTTGTCTACAAAAGGTTTGCAGGACAAAAATCAAATCCACAGAAAATGAAAGCAAGTCATCATACATAGCACTGATAATTTCAGATAAGGTCAGGTTTTGTTTAATAGTTAAATGACACAGAAGTGTCTACACTAAATCAAGGCTTCATAATTTTTCTTTAATAATTAATGTGTAAGTTCAACTCTCAGTACTCCACCAATAGCTTCTCTTTACAGTATTAGTTTCCTAATTAATTAAACATCTCAGCTGTTCTGTAACATTACAATTGCCCGGCACTTGACAAACACAGAGCAGAGAACTATTCTGACGGTCACTGTTTTAATCAAAGCATTCCCAAATCAGAGGGGATGGGTGCGTGTTTGAACTGATGAGACAAGGTGAAAACAATCCAAATTCCTCTCCACTTTGGAATCTGCTGCCTGTCCATGCCAAAAATGCCAGACTCCTAGGCTTCTTACAGAAATTACCCTACGCTTCACAAGTGACCCACGTCTGCACTGAAGCAGAGGAGTTGTTAGCTTTTGCTGACATACCAGAGTGGAAAGCAATTCTGCAGTGAATCCCAAACACTCCTGCCCTGGATGTCTCTGAACAACAGCAATACCCAAAGGTTAACTGCTGCCAGCACAAGTTCTGCCTCACCCCACTAAGAAATCCTTTGTAGGGAAAAACTTCCGCATTAAGGGAACTTCCGCTGCTCACAACGACCATTTATTACAGTGGCTTCTGAAGATAAAGAGTCTTTTAGGAAATTATCTTCTTCAAGAGAATTTTCTACTTTTGCTCCCTAGCAGACACTGTCAAAACAAAGCAAAACAAGACCAAAAAAGCCCAACACCACATTTCCACACGAAGCTCCCGAAGCTCATGCTCTGACTTGGATCCACACAGATCACATCTCTGTTGCTCCAGAGGATATGAATCAATTGCTCTGTGGGTATTTTCCTGTTTTACTAAATGTGGCCATGAAGGAAACTAAAGCAGCTTCTCGTACGTCTGTGGCTTCCTGACCACCTGGGAACATCAATCTATTTTCAGTTCCTTTAAAAGCCCCTGCAACCCTCTGTAGTATCACCCAGAAAGAAAAGAATGCTATGAATGCACCCAGCTATGAAACTGGACCAGCTTTCATTGACACCATCCTTTCTTCTGCTTGTGTGTTACCTGCTGTTAAATAAATCTTTCCATAGGTATGTAGCTATCCTTACTGGCTTTTTCTTTCTTTTTAGGGGTGTGAGTGGGGAAGGGAAGAAATAGATGCTTTTAGTTAGCCAAATTCAAGTACCTATTCAACCAGACTCAGACAAAAAAAGCTACATCCCAATTCTATTTTTAAGATTGAATCCTTCTCTAGTACCAGGACAGGGGTTGCAAGACTTTTCAAAATTGCTGTGGAAAAACTACAAAGCACTGCCAAAACACAAACCAAGTTTTCTTGGAAATAAAATGGAAAATGAGGTTAACTCAATGTTTGTTTTTATCAGTGGGCAAACCAAAGACACAAAATAGAAGAAAACAGTGAGCACAGCTTGAGAAAATTGTCTGAAGAGTTGGGACAATGAGATGAACAGGATGTTACAAGGAGGAAAGTCCACACCAGTTACCCTTGGAGCCTAGCAACCAGTTTCCTTTCAACCCAAGTGCCCTGAAATATTGTACTCCAGCTGATAAATGAAACCTCCTCAAAGTCTCAAAAAGCTGTCCTTTACTATTGCACACATTATGTGGTTGCTTAGCTCTTGAGTTTTTCATACACAAGTTTGCAGTAAGGCAAATGGATTCTTTTAGCTCCTGGTAACACTGAACAAGTGGCAGGCACCCCATTCAATAGCCCCACAGGCTGTCTTTTAAGAATGATCAAGGAAAGAAAGAAACATCAAGGAAATCAGAAGAGAGATACTTATTTAAAGACAGCGTTACAAAGAGAGGCTAACTGAGAAAGGTAACAGAAGACACTACTGGGATAAAAGGAGTTACAGTAATAGATCCAACTCTGCATTCTTCATCAGCCTTTTCAAGAGGACTCAGTTATTAACTCTGAAACACCAATAAACGTTTGAAGCACTCAAGAGCTACTCCAACAGCAACAGTGCTAAACCTGACGGAGGACTGAACTCATGCTCCAGAAGGGAAGTACAGTCCATTTGAAAAGCAATGTATTTATTTCAGGGAATAACAGAAATACAAGATACCTGTTGCAAAGACTTCAGCTCTCTCAATTCCTTTATCTTCTCTTTGTACATCCTGCAGGAATGCTCCTACAGTGGTCACCACTGGCTTGACAGTGAACTGACAGCGTTCACTTCTTGTGGGCAGCATAAGAGTTATCACAGGAAGACCATGTCTGTAATTAATAGTTACTTCTGGGGGGTAGAAAAAGAAAACTAAGTGAAAAAGTCACATTGTAGTTTAATTTAAAGCTGTTTTAAAAACACAGGATAAATAAGGAAAAATTACACAAAACATTTCTAGATTTTTAAAAATTAATATAGCACTTCTATTTCTGGAAGATACATATAAAACGATGCTACTAATATTATCTCACAGACTCACAAAATAAATAAAAAGCTTGTTGACACTGATGGGAAGGGGGAAAAGTTGCTGTGAAAGCTTGATACTGATGGGAAGGGGGAAAAGTTGCTGTGAAACCTTACCATCAGATGGCACCAGCGTGCTGTAAGGTGCTCCTTCCCAGCCGCTCCAAGCTCCGGTGTGCCTCCAGAGCCCCACCTGCAGCACGGACACAAGGGAACTCGCCTTAGAATAGTTAGGATGCAAGGCGTACCTGCTTAAAGGCAGCACCCAGCCTGTCACGGTGATCTGCTTCCGTGTGAGCTGACATCAGACGTATCTGCCTGAAGAAAAACCCCTGGCTCGGCAATTCTACACAGAAGGTGAAACCATCCCTATAGAAAGCACAATCGTTGCCAAAGGTATTATGGTACTGCCCATAGAAAAATTTTTTGTCTGGTGTGGTTTAATTAACTCAAGGAAAAAAGGGAAGGGGAAGGAAAGAATGGGGAAAAAAATGGACTGTTTCTGAAGTGCTTCATGCAACTCTTGCAATAAAACCTCTTCTCTCCCCCCAAAACAGCTGCTTGAAAAACCTCTACCTCGTGGTGCCTGAGGGCAGAACTCCACAGTGTAACTTCGAACAGGGAGCATGGCTTCAGTGAAGACTCACTGCTGAATCGTGAAGAGCAATCACAAATAAAATTATAAGGGACTGAGGTTACTACCTGTTGCTCCATAATTACGTACCATATACCAAAAGCCAACTGTCGAGAGATTTCTGCTGCTAAAAGACAACAACAACAATACATCTTGAAGATCTTTAGTTTAAAATATGAATGGCTGTTTCAGCTCCATGCTGGGAGATGCTGCTGCAGCTACCAGTAACCACTGTGCTCTGGTACCACACCGGAGCAGGCACAGCCAGATGTAGCAAGTATCCTCTCTGCCCTGGGACAGGGCTGACAGTGGGTTTTGAACCTTCGTGGTTGCACACCAAAGCTTGGCCCTTCCAGAGCCACTGGTGAGAACCACCAATACACTTCAATGCAGTCATATCAAAACACAGTAGACAAACTGCTCTGATCAGACCCATTACTTAAAGCTGTCCACCCACGCTGCGGAAGGTGCCGTGTCCTTTACTACAGCTGATCCCCCTGCACAAGGAGAGGGACAATTTTATTGCGGCAATTCCACACAGCAGACATTATTGCTATAAATTAAGTGTAACAGGTAAAAGAAGGGAAATCACATCCTTGACTAAGCTGGTTAAAAAAACTGCACATGGGCTGGACCAAGGCCTGGGATTTGAAATATGATAGCTAGGGAAGGTGGAAAACAATGTGGAGAGAGATGATAAGGATCGATTCTCCCCCGGTGAGCTTTACAGCTCATCTTTCTGAAGGCCAAAACATTTCAGAGTCTGCAAGATAATATTCTTTGACAAGGCAGGAAAACAAAGCTACAAACGCAAGAGGCCCTGGCCATTCAGTATGCCAAACACTGCTCACCATGTTCACATGATTTATTTGTTTTTAAAGGAACACAAGCTTGGCTGTCTGGATAGGAATATGCTGTTAGGTGGAATAAATGAATTATAAATGAATCTGCGTGTTTCAAAGATTGTGATGTTGCCCTAACTTTTTACCTAGAACAAGCACGTTTAAGGATTTAACGAAAGTAAGTAATTCTGGGCGTTTTCAACACTGAGAAATTTGTGTGTTGTAATCTTCAGGTATCAGAGACAGAAACCTAGACCACATAGCAGAATACCTTAAGCCCAAGAGTATTGTTCAATAAAACACAGACAGTAGGAGTGCAGGAATGCCAACAGCCACCCGGAGCTAGGACGCATCTGGTAACATCTGGTTACCATCTCCTGTTTCTTCAGGAGGGCAAGAGACTTTCCCTGGAGCAGGGCAGGACACAGCCCACCTCACCAGCTCTCACCCCATTTACAGGGGGCACCTGCACCCACAAAACATTTAGCAACACACAGCCTGGAGCAGGAAGACAACCTTCAACACACGATCTGCTTTGGAACAGTGCGCAGGAAAACTCAACAGCTTTGAACACAACAGCAACTGTTGTTTCTTCAGGGGGATATACAAGGCATAATAAGGAACTAATTTCATTACAGACACTTAGTGTGCAACTTTGCAATCAATATCTAGACACTGATCATCCAGCATGCCCCAGGCAATGAACCGCACCCTGCCCGCATTTGAAGGTTGCCCAAATTCCCAACAAAAGAAATCAATTATCTACTTATAGAAGAAACAATTAATACAGATTAAATTTATTCATATATTAATTTAAAATACTTATTAAATTAAATTTATTGAAATAAGATCTTTAGGGTAGTTTATTCTATTCTTCTTTAGATTTTGACATTACCATTCATGATCCACTGAAAGAGTCTCTATATACTGGAGCTTTTTTTTTCTATTTCAGATTGTCTTTTAACGCAGACTACCCATTAAAATCACCTCCAAAGAATAAGAAAAGCAAAAGCCAGAGAGCCATGGAATTGAACTAATATCCAAATAATTAACTCCTTCCATATTAGCTCTAGGTTGATGAACTGAGAAGTGTGAAGGGCTGGGTTAACTTCCTCCCTCTGTTTCCAGATTTAAATCTCCACTTCCAGTGAAGTTATTAAACCATTAGCTTGTACCCTACAGCCAAATCATCGTGCTCCTTTTCAGATGCTTTGAATGACCCCTATCCTAGCCCTGGAAAAGAACTCTTAGTCAGAAAGCATCACAGCTTACAAGGAAGACTTGAACTCCAGGACCAAAAAAACAAGACTGCCCTCACAGCAACATCAGTGAGAGCTGAAACAGGAAATGTGTAACCTGAATTAACTGCATCACAACCTTTAACTCTGAGATGCTGTAAGGAGCACAGCATACTACTAACAACTCTTTTATATGCCAGTGCATGCACCTCTTGGCTAAGTCCTCTAGGCTAAGGCTAAGAAATCTATTCTGCATCTTTCTGCAATTTGAACACGCATGTGGCAGGACATCTGGCTAAAACACCTCTAACACAACCACGATTATGTTCAGGAGTCAAAGGCATTTAGCTGTGAAACATCCCTTCTCCCTCAGCTATACCTGCTTCCTAATGCAAAATACCTGGGAGCAACAGTCGGCCACATCTCTTGACTCAGTTCAAGGCATGGACTCTCCTGGGAGTGAAAACTCATGAGAATTTAAGGCACAGAGTGCTAATTGTGATAAAAATAATCCAACATATTCTGTTAAAAATACCAGTTGGTATAAAACAGAAAATATATATGCAGTTTAAAGAAGTACTTCCTCTGCTAAGGGCGCCTCCGGTCTCTAACAGCTGAGAAGTTGCCACTGTTAAAATCAAGAGTGGAAATTTCAACAATCTGGTGGTTTACAGCAAAGCTTTAGGGACTAATGCAGCAGCATAACTGAGCTGGAAAACCAGGCAGCCAGACATGACGAGTGGGAGAGACTGGAATAGAAATACTGTATTTTTCACTTTTGAGAGTGGCAAACGACTGAACCTACCTACACTGCAGTTTCTGGAGCCAGCTGTTCCATACCCCTTATGATGCTGAGTGATGGTTCCTGCAAACTTAAGCTTAAATTTACTTGTGACCAGTTACATCTAAGAAGTTGGTATCATTACCAGTATATGAGGTGACATGAAAGCCTCTGATCTTCCTCAGCAGTACATATGCAAATAGTAACCTCATCAGGAACCGTAACTTCTGTTCTGTAGAAAATTGTAATGTGGGTGGGAAGAGAGAGAGCACAGAAATAAAAATATTTTTCACAGGAAGAAGTGATCTTGAAAATGGAATTCTACAAAAAGATTTTCTTAGGACATTTTCTGAGAACACTATGAATTATTGTTTACTTAATTTTGACTTGCCACACCAAAATATTGTAACAAATCTGAATCAAAATGCAGTTAGCCAGCAATCATATTTCTGGAATTTTTGTCTTTGCTTATATGCATCTTGGAAGATACAGTAGTTTTTGTTTGTTATTTCAACAGCAAAAACACTGTAACACTCCTTCAACATTCGAGTCTCCAGTAATTTGCATTTATTAGAGAAAGTAACCAAAAAAAGAGTCAGCTCATCTCTGTCTGCCCTCTTCTTGAAGGGACATGCAGTACTACAAAGTGAAATACTGTATTCCTTCAGTTTGAGGTCCTTTCAAGACTGCCTCAAGTCAAACTCATGAGTAGTCTTCACACCAAATAATGCAGACTGTTACGTGAATGGACTCCCATACTCTCATTTCCTTCTCTCTGAGACAATGATAACAATCTGAAGCAGAAGAGCACAATAATAAAATGCCCTCCTCCACAAAGCACAAACTTTTTACCCTTAATTACACTGCAGCAAAACACATTCTAATTAAAACATATCTTGCAGTGTGCTTTTCCACAGTAATACAGTGCTACAGGCAGAAGAGGAGAGCTCAGTTATCTCCTGGAGTCCAACCCCTGGTACAGCTCCCTCCACATAGCTACTGAAGGGGGACTGAGGGAAGGGAGCAGGAGGAGACAATTCATGGGGGAAACCAGTAGCTGCAACACTTAAGAATGAATTCTGGGTCCTCTTTTTCTGAGTGTAACCAGACAAGCCAACATCCCCAGTATCCATCATTCTCCCCACGTGCTGATTTCGCCCAGTTTGTGAAGCAGAGGGCAGGACAAGTCACCTCCCTGGATGCTGCCTGCTTGTACGGGCAGGAGAAAAACGAGGGCAGGTACGTGTTAGCCACTGTTCAGTGAAGGCATGTGCTATAAATAGCTATGTGTACTTTCATACTGACTTACATGTTTTTCTATTTCTAATAAACACACTTAGAAGTTCTCTGCAGATGAATGATGTCGGCTCCCGTCTGATTCTCCGAGGAAAACCAACCAAGATTAATTAATTAATTATGAACTGACAATCTGCAATTTCAGAATAGTCTACAGACTTTTCAGAACGGTTTAAAACCAAAAGAAAGGAGGGAAAAAAGCAACTGCTGCCACAGTCTACTGAGTTTTCAGATTATGCACAACCAAGCTAACCAAAAATGAATCATTGTTCAGATCAAGTTTACAAGAAGTATGCAAAAGGTATTTCCCTTTTTGAAATGAGTCACTAAGGCCATTTTGGAGGTATCTGCTGTTAAATTTCTGTGCTGATTTTGTAAGCAATCCTACATGATCAGGAAAATAAAACGTAAGGAGCCCTAACAATCCCCTACAATCATCATACAAGTGCCCATTTGAGCTACAGAAATATCTCTCTTACTAACTTTTCATTTGTCTTTTCTTACACTGAAAGGATTGTCATTGTTTCTTCACTGGTCCCAGAACTGATTTAGATGATCACGCAACAACAGCCTCCATGCAAACAGCAGCTTCAGAGCACATCGCTCAGATTTAGCCATCGCTCAGATTTCTGGAAGTCCAACTTAAATTAAACAAACAAAATCCCTGCAACAGACACATCACTCATTCTGCCATAACACCCTTATACCAATACACCAGATTCAGCCAGGGAAGATACTTTTGACACCTGGGAGTATTCAAGGTATATTTCTCTTTCCTAGGACAAAACCCCAAAAAAGACGACAGATTTTTTTTATTTTCCTGAGAGACAGCCTTCCTGTCTCACACGGGCTATGCAGTGAATACCTTCTCTCAGCTGTTCCACAAGGCACCGTAGGAACTGCACTGCAACATTTATATTTCAATCCTGCAGCTAATTCAAAATCTGCAATATTTTTAACCCCTTCCTCAGTACAAACCAACTTTAAAAGAAGTAACCAGCAGGTCTCTTCAGTAGTTTCAACACGATTATCTATGTTCCAGTGATCTTGAAGAAGCAAGAGCAATACAGGATTCATATGTTTTTTCCTCAAAACTCACTAGTCTTACAGCACTGTTAAAACCCAATAAAAGAGCCCAAGCAATCAAAATTTTGGTTTCATGTGCCTGTTATTTTTTGTGCCTTTATCATCCCTGCTGATCTTTCATTTCCTGCCTCTGCTCAGATTCCAAGAACAGCTGCCACCAGATTGAATCAGCCAAACACTACCAATGACCAAAATGACTGCTATGATAAGAAGTGCATTGAGGCAACTGGCCACTAAGAACCTCTTTTATGAAGGATCAGCAGGTCAAATCCACCACTGCAGAGGAGTTTTGCCAGGGAGACCTTCCACCTAATCTCCTGCTGGGCAGCTGTGCATCCTCCAGCTCTCTTCTGCTTCCTCACTGTTCCTTCGGGCTCTCTCATCTACTCCCTGCCCAAACTCTCCCTCCCCACTCCGCTGGGCACATGCACATAGGGGAGAGAATCCACTGTGCAGCCCCTGCAAGTCATGGACAACTACAGGGGGAAAAAATCCCTCTTCTTGAATTGTATCTCACTGAGGTCATCTGACTCTCCACCAGGCACCTGTGGCTGCTGAGCTCTAGGGAAGCACCAGGATTTGCAACCACACTGGTTTCACAAGCCACAAAAACAGATGCTGAAAACACTGGCATTTACAGCAGGCTGAAATGAAGCCTCGCCCTCCCCTATTTAAAAGTCTGATTTCAGTAACAGTGACTCCTCGCTGCAAAGAAGCAATGCCAGATGCTGAGGAGATGAGAAGGATGAACATCAGCTGACAGCATCTGCCTGCAGTGTCTTCTGGGGACTGCCCTGAAGGTACAGATAATCCCCCCTTTTCAAAACAAGTCCACCTCCAAGCCAGTGTAAGAACAGGCCCAAAAACAAGACCAATGTAATGCAGGCCAACTGCATTTTTAGGAGCAACACCAAGAATTGTGTCTTTCTATCTTATAAACCCTTTTTCTTCTCTTCCTACAAAAAAAAAGAGCAGATTTTAAATCTCTTCCGAGTCTAAAGTTTTACGTTATGGGAAATTTTGCATCTTCATCCCATTGCAGTGAAATCTGCCTGTCTGAAAGTTGCTGTTCTTCTCAATCTACTTTATTTTCAGAAGGAAAGATAGGACACAACACCTACAAGGAAGTTTGCAAATCATACAGGGCTAAGAATCTGAGAGGGAGGGATTATAGCATGAAAATGTATTTGTGCTTTATCAAAAGCAAAAGCAAGCCTACATCCAAGAGCCGTACCATCTGTTCCCCAAAATAGTCTAGGTCAAAAGACTGATCTGTCAGCATAGACAGGACTTTTAATTTGTCCCACAGAATAGATCTTTGCTCTTGCGCTGTGCCTTTAGGGAAGGCATGCTGATCTGGGAAATGTTGCACAACTTTACTTTAAGGGTAACAAGAGTGACTTTGTTTTCAAGAATACACTTGTATTTCATTAGATAAGAAAAAGGGCTTGCTGCACGTTTTCCTGCAAAGGTCTTAATGTATCTGGCTGCTTTCATGTGTTTCTTAAAAAGAAAAAAAATTGCTCAAACTCATCTCTGGGAGTGGCATTAGTTCTTCAAATTGCCAACCAAGAAAGAGCTTGTTTAAATTTCAGCGGAAATGAGACAACAAGGGGATACAAGGATGCAAAGTCAGATGAATGCACTTACATGTTTATCAAAGTTACAGCCAAGTCTTCCTTTTCTCCCACGGAACTTTTCAGACTGAAAGCACTGAGCAGGTTGTAGCACATAAGAAAAAGATGATGTAACTCAGAAAGCTGAACTGCTTGTCAACATTTTCATTTATAATGGACATTTCTATTTCCAGTATAAATAACCCTGCCCCTCCTCCCCCCAACACAACAGAAAAAGGTTTTCCTATACCTACAAGGATGTACTTCTCTTTTAGGGGCATTCTTTCCCCAGGCTTTTCTTTACTCAACTGCAGATTTCAAAAGCCTTAATGCATTTACAGCTTGGCTAATAAAGAAGAGATTGCTTGGAAAATTTGACTGACTCAAGGCTTAGAATTAGTATCTGACAGATGTGCATGAAAAAGTCAGTGAGAATTACCAGCAGTGGAGAAATTCCCAACGACAGCTCTCACCTGGCTTTTCAGCAAGCTTTTTAGCAGGTACCACACTGCAGAATCACTCTACAAAACAGATCTTGGAAAGGGAAACACCTGTGCAGCCGCTGAAATGCCCCAGGCAGGGAAAGCTGGCTCTTCACCACATCCCCTCCATTCCTCACCCAGCCACCTCTCCAGCAAAGGGTTTCTAGCTCTCTCCTGCTGGGAATGTTTCCCATCTGGTCCCCTCCCCCAGGCCTCCGCAGGGTCCGACCACAAGCCATGAGAAACCACAATACTCTGCAAAATCAAAGCAACCATCTCCCCTGTCCAATCGTACCACCTCTTTTCTCCCACTCCCTGAAAATTTAACTGCACTGTTCTGTGTAATAGCAGTGAAACTTTGCTCTCTTGAAGAGCATTTCCCACAGCTAGCAACTTCTCCTACCCAAACACCATCATACCTAAGGCAGAACTTTCCTTGGCAATGCAGATTGTTATTTATTATTTGGAAGGACAGGAGAATGTTAGGGATCAAATCTAAGACAAGAGAGGACAGTAACAGTCCAGGTCTGGCTTAGTCACACCTAGATTTGCTCTAAATTATACTGGGACTATCTGTTGCTGCACTATTAGAGAGGTTTCTCCTTTTTCTCCTGCCACAGCAATTCCAGAAATGAGTTGTCTATATCATTATTCTAAAATAGCACATCATAAATTGATGTTTTTAGAAACACCATAGTATTTCCATTTTTTTTTCTTTAAACGTTGGCAATTAGACCAGCCCAAACACTTAAGAGCCCATGTTTTTTGCAGGCAGCTGTAAACAGGTACCTTTCCAAAGGGAAAATGCATATTTCTCCTGATTGCTTACAAAAAAAAAAAAAAAGTAGCAACAGAACAACAAAACGACTGACAGACTAGATCAAATCAAATGCCTTTCTCTATTAGCAGCTGGCATTAGGATGTAGATATAATGATCTGTATCCTTGATAACAGATAGTTATAAAGCAATTCCAAAATGGAAATTAGTTTATATTCTAGCTTTTATGCTGCTACACTCCTGTGGATGCTGAAATTACTTGCAGGGAGAACAGAACACACTTTTTACCCTTGTTAGATAGAAAGTAACCAAAGAAAACAAAGGCACAGGAACTGAGGTAAACTGAGAATCCTAATACCTTCCCTTTTGATAGTTTCTAATTAATAATGTTTTTTAAAAATGTCTAGGGCAGAGACTATGAGAATATCCATAGTGAGCAACCAAGTGCAAACTTAAAATCACAACTTCATAGAAACTTCAACATGTGAGGTGTTGTCAGAAACCGCAGAGCTGTCGTTCAACAGAGCCTGACAGCAGAAACATAACAAATTAAATATCAGACAAAACCAAAGGAAGTAAACATTTCTAAGGAATGAGATCAAAGAGGCGACTACAAACGCACCAGTTTCAAGAGCTTCCAGCCTTCATGCACACTTTGCAGAGCAGTTACAACAAACTGGGTTTAGCAAGACTGCCACAGCAAGACCAACACTTTACCTGAGAAGACAACTTCCTTCAAAGTCCTTACCAGAGAGCTACATTAATATTTTTAAAACCATGAAACTCATCTAGCAGGCAAGCTTAAAACCATCCATTTGTCTTCTTGAAAGAGAGCTCTGCTGGGAGAAGCAGCTTCAAGAGCATTCCTGATGAAAGAGTAGCCACAGCAGAGGTACTTAGAAAATCCAACCACTCTGGCATGAAACACAAACGTGCTGCCAAGAGTGGAGCGGCCTCGCCAGCCCAGCAGCTCAACAAAGGTCCCAATGAGCATGTATGTTCCTGGCACTTTGCCACTTGGGTCTAAGGACCCATCACTCCCAAACACTTGTGGACAGAGGTCTCAACATTGCCATTCCCAAAGAGACACACCAAAATGTTGTCAGATGTCAAAAAGGAAACATTTTTGCTTTATTTTTTATTTTTCTTTTGGAAATCTATGTTCTCCCACTGCTGTTCAAGAAGCTATTTTAATCTAAAACTGCCAAATGGCTGTGGCTTTGGTGATACCATCCACTTCCGTGTTTCAGCTGTTGGCATCAGAGTTTTAAAAACATAACTTAGCTGAACCAGTGACTCAAGTGAACTCATTTGCAACACCAAATCCATTGCAGACAGATTTTTACCTTCTTCCTGCAGGAGTAAAAGCACAAAGCGTACAGACAGCAATAAAATTTTGAAATCAACAACCAATACTGGCTGTGATATGCTGGGCTACTGCTCTGCCCTTCAGTTTTACTCTGCACAACGTGCCTCCACATTTATCCCTTTCTACAGAGCAGGCAAAGCAAACAAATAATGAAGTTTTCCTGTAGAGATTTTGAGAGGTTTTTTCTAAAGCTTATCACAAGACAAACAATTACAACCAGTACAAGAAGATGAAAGTCCCTGTGTGCCCTGGATGGACCAGAACCTGTGTCCCGATGTGCTTGCCGTGCCTCCCAGGGGGAAGTGAGCAAAACTGCATGCTAGCTGCTTGCTTTTCATCCCAGAGCCTTTGAACTCCAGCCAATTAGGAGTTGCTCTATTTCCTCTATTAATTCATTCAGGACATGTATCTGAAAGACTGATGCAACAGACAGGGCCAAAATCTGCATCTTCTAAATGCAAGGTTTACCATGTGTTTTTAGGATTTTATTGCTAAAGCAAACAAGAATTCAATGCCACACAGAACAACCAAGCAGCAGCCCAAAGCTGTTGCTCTTTTTCTCCTCAGGCCTATAGTAAAATCAATATATACACTGGATATAGTCATCTTGTCTTCCAACACAAGCAGACTGCCATAACACAGTGATTTTAAGGCAGAACCTCTTACCCAGCTCCATCTTTGGGATACATTTAAATGAAGGTGCCATCTCTGAATCAGACCCCTGCAGAGAGCAGAATCTCTAGCCTGCAGCACTGACAGAAGTTTCTTCTATGGTGGCAAGTTTTCTCTAAGCTACCTCAAATAAATGCCCTCAGGTTGTTAATTAATAAAGTTAAAGCCCAGTTTTGTCCCAAGACTTGCTCCTAATTGAGTGGAAGCATCTTTATAAGGGAAAGTACTACTAGAGGAAAACTCTAATTTAAGACAAATGAATCCCCCAGAATGCTCTTTATCAGGTTGAAATGTTTAGAGACCGTACTCCAGAACAAGCCACAACACTGCCTAGAAAATGAATTGTCTGTGGTCACTCTGTTTATTTTGACCTCACTCCCAACACGGACCCAAACTCACACAGGAATTCTATGTAAAGTCCAATTTCAAGTTACTTAGAATTGTGGGTTTTGACACACTTGTCATTAATGCTTTACCACTCAGAGCAAGCAGTAGAACATACTTGCATTCAAAGACCTGAAAACTGCTCAGTTCTTAATCTTGGAATTTTAACACAGGACCACTGGAAAACGGAATCTGTTACATAAATGTGTATATGCAAAGAGATTTCCTACCAGGAAAATACTCTGCCACTATATTTTGACATTAAGTATCAAAGAATATCAAGTCTGTCTTATTTTGTAGAGCATTATATATACCCAGTCTATGAAGGGGGAAAAAAAAAGGTTGGGGGAAGCTAAACAGGCGTTCTAACATGTTGCATCAAATTTCTCTTGAAACAGCAGAAAAACTCATCCTTAAAACACTAACACAGAGGGACAATCTGTATTTTTGATACATCAACCAAACCATTTACTGAAAGCTATTAACTGTAAATTGAAAAAAGTATATAAAATAGAATTCAAATTTACACTTAGTCCTTAAAAATTATGGATCCTGTGTCTCCCTTGTATCAGCTTTGATCTGAAGGAAGATGTAGAGTACAGGTTGTATCAGCAGCTGCAAGAACTCCTTGCTCTGAAGAAATCTGAAGTGTCTTCACAGCACTATTAGATTTTTAAACTCATTATCAAGGCAGCTCCTTGATAATGAGTTTAAAATTATCCATGTCATTAACTGGCACTGCTGAATTTCCAAGTGACCTAGTATTTTCCAGATGAAGTTTCTTGGTTCATCAGGGGCAACTCAAAGCCTCGTTAACTCTGCCAACAGAAGAACAGGGAAAACCTCCTACCACTGACATCCCACTTGAAGGCAGGACTATTATGCAGAGTAATGAATGATCTGGTTTGGGGTTTTTTGCTTTGGTAGCCTGGTTTCCTAGAGGAAAAAGAAACACAATCACACTGCATGTCTGACTACCAAAGTCAGTTTCCACTAAGATCATTTAATCACACGGCTACCAGCCACTCAGTCAGAAACAGTTAACAAGTGCCCAAAGATCCAACAGCCTGCATTGCCTCTACTGGGACACACGATACTTTAGCACATTAAGGATGTTAATTTTAAATTAAATATGATTAGAGAGGTTACTCAAAACTGACACTTAACATCTGCTCACTCCTGGCAGCACGCGTGTCACCCCACACCACCAAAACAAGAGGAAGGAGAGATACTGTTCAGGAGCAAGGCTGAGCTGCTCTACCTGGGTGTGCTTACCCAGTACCTTCCAACAACAATTACTTTGTATGCAAAATAGTTTTAACATGTTCTTCTGTGCATATGGACAAAAGTACCCGCAGCCAAACAAAAACCCACTTTCCACCTCTATGTCCCTATAATGTGGAAAGACTGTCATCTTCCACAAAGGTCAGCAGCAGCCTGGCCTGCAGAATGGGCACTGAAGCACTGCAGACATCGCTGTGCAGAGCCCATGGTCTCTCACAAAGCCTGAGTACTGGCAGAGTAAGTGCACTGTGGACACCATACTCAAAGACATGCCCTTCTTGGAATAATCAAGCTGTAACAAAGGCGTTGTCAGGAGCATGGAAAAGATGTGCAACCTAGAGCAAGAAACCACTCTTCTGCAGGAAAATGGCTTCATAAACTGCTTAATGTATTCTTCATCTGTGCTGCACTTTTCAGTCTTTTTTCCTGGAGTCCTTTTGCAATCTTTTCCCAGTCTAATCTGCCCTCGGACAAGGATAGCACAGACTGTTCCAGGAGTCTATTATAGGAGTGTATCTTTCCTACCTCAGCAAAGGTACCAATTTTAACATCCATAAAAGCGAAATAACCATGCTGACGTATTCTCTGCCGTTTTACAGTGCAGCAATCTTCTTCCTGCTGGCAATGTAAGCAGGTGAGCTGGAAGTCAGACCAAGTTGTAATTCTGGTTTTGTCTCACTGTGTAGACTTGGCAAAGGCATTCACATCCAAGTTTTACGGTAGAGCAGTACCCTCAAGGTGTTTCACACTTGAGGTGTTTAAGCGTGGCATCAAGCACCCTGAAGTTACCACAGACTTCAACCTCAGTCTCACCTGCCTTCCAACTGAACACCCCAAATCTGCATGCACATCATAACATGTTGGAGTTTTCAGTTTCTAAACTTCAGCTTCACGCTGAAATATAGCTGGAAGACTTTCAGCAGACCACAGAGCCAGTCAAAACTTGCCATAACCTGTAACAAACATCCACGTTGGATGGTTGGACATGATGATCACAGGAGGTCTTTTCCAACCTGAATGATTCCGTGAGGATGAGATTGAACAAGATCTGTCTGATGGGTTTTGGATTAGCACAGAGCAGGTTGTAGCAATCAGGACAAGAGATTTCCACAGGGACCCTTACAGGAAGCTGTACTACACTCATCACCTACAACACTTCTGTTTCTTTAGGTCACAGAGAACTCATGGGATGAAGAGGCTCAGTTGAAAGCACACATTGGTGCATCATGTTTGCATATCAGTGAGATGTACGTATACAGTACTTTATACATAGCTAATGGCCAGCTGAGGGGAACTGCAGGATGCAAAACAATGAAAGGTCTAGTTATAAATGCCTGTCACAAACAAAATGTTGGTGACTTCAGAGGACCAGAGAGCAGAGGACAAATGGCACACAAATGTACTGCTACTCCTCAGCATGACTGAGAGTGCCACAACACCACTAGCAATTAATTCTTTCTCTATTTTTGCCCCACATTTAAAATATCATGAATAAAACTTACCTTTTTAGTTAAAGCTGAAACCTCAGCAGCCAACAGGTACACAAATTAGTTTGTTGCAGCAGCACTTAAATATATATGTGCCTATATATACATGAAGTTAATATAAACAACCATTCCAAAAAACCCCCAACCCATGTCTTCGCAGTAAAAAAACTGAATGTAATGAAATATCTGATTTGATCAGCTAAACAACACAAGAGGACAGCAAAGAGCTCTAGTTGTGGTCAGTATTTATCTTCCCACACTTTTATTAGAAAAACAATTGTGAAGAAGTGTCACAATACATTAATACTGTTTATATATTTCCAATACACAACTGCAGCCAAGACTACTTAGGACAAAACCTTTTTTAAACTGCCTTCACACTATTTCAGCTTAGGGTTCTCACAAGCAACCAAAGCAAGCACAGAAAGGCTTATTTCCACAAAAATGTACTAGTTGAAGAGGAAGAACCTTTTTGTTTTGTTTAGGGACATTTTGCTGTCCTGGTCAGCTATTAAATATAATTCAGCAATCAAAACAGCAGCACAGATCAGCAAACACACTCCAAGATATTAAGACCAGAACAGACCAGAGAGGTTGATCCTATCTGATGTGCTACACATGTGCAGCATGGCAATTTCTTCACAAAGCTCTCCCTAAGCTGAAATGCCTTTTTTTTCCCCAGAAAGCATCTTTGTCTTGATTTAAAAGATTTTAATGCAGGGATGTTGTGGATTCTCCATAAATCAGAGACGACCATTATAAACTAGCATAATCAAAAAAGCCCAGGTGCTGTATTTTTCTTCAGTGAGTTGAGCCACTTAATCTGTGTAGAGTTTAACCTGCTTAGATTAACAACTCTCTAGCCTCAGAAATGTCTCTTGTTTGTAGGTACCTGTAGACTACAAGAAGCTACGTAGACTGAAAATCTTCAGGTTTTTGTCACAAATTAATTTTTTTCACTCTGGAAAAAATCCTTGTAGTTTCTTTGAAGAAAATTCAAAGTTCCCAGTTTTCCAGCATTCAGAATTCCAGACTCACTAATGTCAGATGGGAAAATAATACCCCTAACTCACAGTACCCTCCTCATACTCACCTGCCCCAAAATCTTCTGACTACAACTTACAAACAAGGGGGCTCAAATGGAGCCATCACTGCCCCTTTCGCAACAGCCACTTTGCAGGGCATACTCTATCATTTATGTTCTCTGTTTCCAGAATGTTCTTTTTTTTTTTACATCCTATAATTTCCCCCTTTTTTTTTTTTAAATTATATTCAAACAACACTACTGGGTTACAGCTTACTGAAAAACCTTGTACATGTTACTGCACCTCTAAGATGGAAATAATGACACTTAACCTAACTTCTACTTGCCTTTACATATTACAAGGAATGTAAAGGAATCAATTTCAGTAAGCACCCAGAGTTTCCCAACACTGACCTCTCCATTAATCAGCAAAGCAACTGGTAAAACATATTGTGTGGGTAATCTGTGTATCTTACCAGTAACTGTATTTTGCTCTAGATGCTCAGGATACTAAAACATAAACATCAGCAGGTAAGGGCTCTTACACAGCCTCACCAAACATGTGGAATCACTGCATCCACAGTTTATTCTGTGCTCTCATTTTATTGCCATCTTATTTACAAATCAAAGGCGTACATTTTAGGAGGTGTTAGTAATTGGTATGCTGGGAGCCCAGTTAGGCCTTACTTGTTCCCACCTCCAGTTTGTCGAACTTCAGAATTTGAAATGGATTACTGCACCTTTCACAGTGTCAGAGATACTCCCTTATAAAAAGCAGAAAGACAGCTTTCAAGTGAATTTTACAAGGACAACTGGCTTCAAGGATATAAATTAAAGATGAAATGCAATAGACACAACAGCAAAAGGTTTCACACCATGCAAACATAATGACTGCTCAAGAATGCCTCGCAATCAGAAAGCAAAACACCACTTCTTTCTTGCGGTCAAGCTAACCTGCCATCTCATACCTCTGCTACATTATGTGTGATTGCCCATTTCCTTACAAAATTGCACACCAGTCAGAGCCCAGCTTTTGTCAAACGGTGAATAGCTGAATTTCTTTCCTTTCTGTTTTGAGATCCCAAGCTGCCAGCCACAGGCAATTTCCAAGCTAATCAGCAAAATGTCTCTAGCACCATAATTTAAAAAAAAAAATCTCATTTTTGTTTCATAATTAATGTTCTACAAGTAAAAGCAGTGCAATCACCTGTACATGAAAAGAATCAGAAGTACACCATTACTCTCTTTAAGGGACTTAATGACTCAATTATTTTTCCAAGGAAAGGCAGGCAAAGTCTAAAGCTCAGTGTTATCTCTAGAAGATTAAAGCAACAAATCAAAGAATACTTATTCTTTATTATTATTTATTATTCTTTGTAATTACTATTATCCAGAGCTTCATGTTAGCTGTCAAAGGTAAATGATGGGTCACACTGCAGAGACTCATACTCCTGTTCTGCCTAGAGCCAAAATAAGCCAATCCATGCCCTGAGCTACGGGAAAATGATATCTGAGGCACTTCAACAGCTATTTCATACCTATATATATATATATATGTATACATAGAAATCTATATCTATTTATATATAAATATATATATATAGACAGATAGATATATAGCCTTCTTGTCCTTAGCTTAAATTAGAAGAGCCTGAGAACCAGGCAGATTTTGGTCAGTGAACTCCCCAGTACATTTCAGAATTCTCTTCTGGTAAGGAACAAAAACATCATTCTGGCTTGATTCAACTTGATCTATTTCTGTTTTGCTGCTAAACCGTGCTCGTTATTTTCAGAACATTAACATTTGCATTGCATCCTCACTATCTGGAATCTCTTAACTTCTGGAAACGTGGCATCTAGTTTTCCAAAAGTAGCTCAGCATTTATTCTTACCAACCAGGAATAAAAATACAGGCATTAAGACCACATTCATGGAGCTCCCAAAGGGCTTCAGTAGCCTAAAGATTGTTTTTTCTCTTTAAAGGAAGTCTCTTACATACTTACCAGCATGCTGGACAAATGCATATTAGGAGGGATCCATCACACATCCCACCACTCACCCAAATCCACCTGACCAAGTTCATCAAAATACTAAATTGACAAAAGGAAGGAAATAACCTCAACACAGAATTACCCTTAGAGCTCCTGAACCTGCTAGCAAATTTCAACCCACTCTTGAGAGATGGTAAGGTCTGAAGGTTATGACACTCTAGCATATTGCATGGAAAAATCTGAGGCTGGGGGGACGAGAGAGATGCAAACTGACACCCGCAGGGAGGGAAAGGCAATGGGGCACCCACTCCCAGAGCAGGCACACAGACAGTCCTTGCATTACCAGCTGGGGACCCACTGACACTTCCCACCCCCAGCTCAACGTGGCATGTCCTGCAGGCAAGGGCAAGGGTGACTGGGGGAATATTTGCCACGTGTCTACTGAAAAGTAGCCTTGTTAGGTCTATGTGATGCCTTAGGTTTTAACTTCTATGTTTTTCAAATCCTGTACTGCCTAGTGTGTAATTCTGAAGCTTCATGTGGCCTGTTAGCTGCTGTTCTCATGCTGGTTAGACATAACAAGCCTCTCCAGGTTTCTACATCAGGGACACCAGGCCCCAAAATGGGTAAACTAAAAGTTTCTGAGAGAAAGGCAAACTTGGGGTAGTTACATCATTAACTGAGGTTATAATTGGACAATCAACCCTGATATGAAAATGAACCAAATTTACAAAATTGTGAAGAACTTGGGTGTCACCTCTGGCCTGCCCAGGGGTACCTTTGAAGGCCCTTCAGATAAATACCTACCTTTATTCCCTTATTCCTGTCTAATCTCTGTTTTTTAGGTGGCCACCTCAGGCATCATATGAGCCACCTAACTTCAATGGTTTGTCCTATGCAACCTAAAATCACATCATTAGAGGCTACCTGAATATAAACATCAAAAAAGGCTGTTAAGGGATCTTTTAGCTCTGCATCAGTTTTGCACACACCTTAAATTTACACAGAACAGAGAGTTCCCACAAGGCAAGGCTCACATTTTCTGGTGTTCCAGAGCAATTCAGCCCAAAACAAAGTGATACTTCAATGAGAATACAGCAGAGGAGAAAAAGGAGTTGATGCAGCTCTAAAGTGGCTCAAGCTTTCACAACATGCTACGGGTCTAAATGTGCAAAGTCTAAGTACGTTGTTCCGGCAACGATGTTTGGATTTTCCCTACTGTTTAAGTCTATCAGAGGGAGTTCAGCAGGGCAGATGGGATCAGCATCACAACACCAAGCTATAGCACCACAGACTTGCTGCTTTTCTCTCCGCAGCCCCTTAAGTACCTTAGCCTTGCCTCCTACACCAGTGCCACCACTCCTGTAGTGACTCCTTCTCACAATCTGCATTTTAATGAGATCCCACCTACATTTTGCAATTACCACCTAAATTTTACAGGTAATCTGTACAGCCTGCATTTTCTCTGACAGTGCCTGGGATGTCAACAAAAATAAGCTGCAAATTATGGGGCTAGTTTCTTTGTTTCTAGACTTAACATTTGACTCTTAAGAGCAATCCAGCAGCAGCAGACCCTCCATAAGAAGGGTAAGCAACCTTTCTGCTGGAGCTCTGCAAGGCAGGAAGGACAGACACCTGGGACAGGAAAAGAAGGGCTTCAAGGAAGCTGTTAGGAGCACTGCTGTTAATCTTCAGTACTCCTGCAACTCTCTTAGCTTGCCCAGTGGTGCTCACAAACATATTTCCATTTCTGCACACTCTCTCATAAAGCTTTTAACCCAGATTTCCACATCATGTTCCTACTACCAGGATCGTGAAAGGAAGACCTTCCACATGGAGCCAAGCAGGTAAGTACAATAGCACCATTTCCCTCCGTTTTCTTCACCTGAAAAGTAGACCTGTGTTTAAAACTTCAGATGGGAAATAGCTGACCTCAACTGCTGTGTTTCTACTTGTTGGTACCTACCCAATTTTATTATTAACAGGACAGTCCCTTTTGAAAACTTCAAAAAGTAAGATTCAACCACTTGCCTGCAGACCATGGGGCCAGGCAGTTAAGTTGTATAAATTCACCCATCACCATGCATTTTTATAACACATGTAGTAAGTAATTAATCTATTTACTTTTTTTTCCCCACAAAGAAAAATACCATGAAAAGCAATAGCAAGATGAAAAATTTCGACATATCAAAATTCTTAAAAAAACACAAATGCATTTTGCACATTATGCATTTCTCAGAAATTATACTAAATGCAAATGGTGCTGCAATTTCTGAAGTGAAACACTTCATCCCAGAAGCTGCCTGCCACTCCTCTAATAGCTATTTCTTTGTCATTATCAGGCAAGTTATTTTGACAGTTTCACTTCTGTGTTGACTATAAATCTGTGAATATTTCATGGATGATTGAACTGGAAAAACGACCAACAATTTCCATCAGCTTGGAGCACAAAGATTTAGCCATGGTCCAATAGCTAATTGCAAACCTGTATCAGTCAAAGTGCTGAAAACCTGTATTGACTTTGCACCATGTAGTTCATTTGGGTTTTATAAAGTAACTGTAAACTATCTGACTAAATTAACAGTGTGCTTCCTGAGCTGCATTTAAACAAAAAGGAAACACCTCAAATGTAGAAAAGAAGAGATTTCTGAAAATTTAACTGGAACAAGAGGAAAAATTCTTACAGGGCTGCAGGTTTCCCAGGTCTCCACAGAGTGCTGTTTCTTTACACCAAACCATTAGCTTTAGTCCCTGTTGCTGTTTAGTTCCTGTCATGGAAAAAGTCGCGCTCCTGTCTCAGTGCAGCCGATGCCTGAGGAGCAGCTGCTCTGACAGGTCCTGCTCTTTCAGCCTGTGACAGACAGCAGCTGACCAACACCTGCCAAGGAAAAAATAAAGGAGTGCCCCAAGACAGCTCTCTGCACCTCCTCACTCCCTGTTCTCTGAAAGATGCCTCTGCTTCAACAGCCTGACCCTAGGTGGGAATCACAGCTGGCATCCGAAATACGAGCCAGAACGAACACCTGGAATCTTGGTCCCTTCCAGTGTTTTATTTGCAACTGCTGGGTGCTCAGGCACAGACAGCAAAGAGCACCTCTTCCCAGAACGTAACAGCTGCCAGTATCTGCGGCTCAACAGCCGAGCAGTGAGCCTGCCAAAAGATGCTTTAGAAAAAATTGCTTTGCAGAAGAAGGAAAAGTTGGAGACAGGAAATATATTCTTATCTTTCAGAGCCCTTCCAGCTAATTTGATTATAAGTCTCTTCTTCACAGTATAATTGACTGTCTCTGAATCTCAGACAAATGCTGCAAGCAGGGAAGAACAATTAACTTCTTTATCAACTGTGAAGAAACAACACAGTTTAAATAATTTAAGTTACTTAAAGGCAATATAGAAAACTTATGGTAGAGCAAAGAACAAACCCTGTCTATCTGAGTATCATCTCTGCATCACATGTGAAAGAGTGCTGTGTGCTTCCCTGTCCTAAAACTCAGCAGAAAAAAACCCTACCACATTTAATAGTTTAAACATTACATTTTAAACTATTCACACACAGCTTTTTAATTTTAAATCTGTTACATCTAAATCTATTTCTTTTTTAAGTGCATATTTTTGTGGACTTAAATATTTTTTATCAAGGGTCCTTGGATTTTTTGGAGTGTTGTCACATCTGCTGCCTGTATTTTGAGGGTGCAGCAGATCAGATGTCAAGAAAAAAGAACCACACGAAAACCAAGAACTGCTCTTAAACCTTCCGAATGGCCCTCATAGTCCAACAAAATCCAGCTGGCTCAACATCCTCCCACCCAACCATGGGTGGGCAAATCCCTTAGGGGTGCCCAAGGAGGAATGAGAACAAGGAAAGAACGTTTTCACTCCCTTTCACAGCCCATTTTACAGGTCTCCACTCTGAAGGAGCAAAGCGGGTTTCACAGAATGCAGCAGCTTGACACCCCTGCCACACTCTGATTCTGCTTTGTCTCACAACTATCACTGCAAAGATCACGTGTATTAAAGATGATCAGCAAGTTGGTTTCAGAAGATCCAATTTCAATAGGGTTCAGCTCTTTTGCCAAACGTAGAAAACAGCTGCAACAAACAGAAACAACAAATGCAGCAGAGAGGGGCTGCCCACACTGCAGCCAGCTCTGCTCCAGACTCTGGCCTGCTTCAGGTAGACTTCTGTCATTCCTGCATGCTTCAGTGACCATAAGCAGCAGAAAACGCAACTGGCACATTATCAAAGAAGAACACCAAGGAAGAGCAGCTAAAGTCTAAGAAAGTCCCTGGCAAAGGAGGAGGAGCTGTTATCACCTCTAACTTGCTGTCTCCTGCAGCCGCCAACTTCACATTATGATTGCCCAGCATTTTTTTCAGAATCCATGGGAAATGGTATATAACCAACTTGCTCAGCTGACCCAAAAAGCTTTTGAAGCAGATCCAGCAGCAGCTGGACTGCTGAGGCTTTTGTGCATCTCAGTGAGACACCAGGATGCCCACACTGTGCGGGAGAAGGAAGGATCAGCACCACCAGTGAGGTCACTGCTTTGCTCACTGATGCACAAGCTACACATCAGAGAACTTGGGAATGTTACCTATGCTACCTTTAAGTAATTAAGACTATTTAAACTGTGTTGGTTTTTCAAAGTACATAAAGAAGTAATTGTTCTTTCCTGCCTGCCTGGAGCAGTTGTCTGAGGATCACAGACAGAGAGATGCTCAGTTGTATTGTGAGGAAGAGACTTAAAATCAAATTAGCTGGAAGGGCTTTAAAAGATAATCACTCATGAATGAAGTGATTAATTAGTGAAATCATGTTAGACTAGTCTGTGCAAAGGGGATTGAGCTCATTTGACATATTTGTTTGCTTTCATTCACAATAAGCTCATTAAATAAAGTTTAGTTTACAGAGTACACTGTCTTGTAAATGTGAGATTGAAAAGGATAGTGACACTCCTTCCCCCAGCTTGGTGTTCAAGGATGAGAAGAGAGTGAAGAGTTTGTCAGGTTTACGTACCAGCATTTGTCTGTAGGACCTAAGAAAGCACAGTTAACTCTAGATGAACACTAGATTCAAATAACGCTGACAGCTCAAGTGACTAACGCCATGGGATGAAGCCAGGCTCCACGGATACCTCTAATCACCCTAAAAAGACAAGATACTCATTGCTACATGTTTACTAGGTACCATCTAGGAAGTCAAGCACAGGATACCCAAACTTTCCCTTTCAGACACAGCCCCAACTATATGCAGAGTTCTTTTTTTTCTCCTGTGCTTACACCTCCCATGCCAGTTAGATTTATGAACCCCAGCAGTCACTGCTCAGGCAAGTTATACATATTTAATTCTTACATTTTTCCTCATAAATTAATCCATACAGCTTCCACCCATTTACTGCTTCAGCGTTCCCTTCAATGACCACCATCTTTACAACATGAACTCTAATGAAATATTTCAAGTATTGTTGTACCAGTGCTCTTATTCTCTTGTCCCCTGAGACAACTCCTCCTACACATGAAACACAACTACACTGACATTTTCTATCACCCTAGCATATACACAGGGATTCCTCATTTAAAACCTTTTTTCACGAGTGCCAAAATTCAGTGAGTTTCCTCACAGGAAGATGGGGAAAAGAATGACAAAGGCATTGCATTTGCTCTTTTTCTTTTGATCAGCAATTTTTTGTCTAGCACTGAGATAATGCCAAGTAAAATGGAATCTCAAGTGACTTCAAGTTTAATTTATTACAACAAAAATTACAAAACAGGCCCTATGTTAATCTCAATAAAGCCTCTCACTTTTACATTTCTCTTCAGGTGCCTTTCAGATTCTCTCTCAACATCTAAGCCACTGGATTTCACTGGAACATGAGGAATTTACAGTTATTAATCACTTTTATCAAGTGGCTCTGCTTTCAGCACCAGTGAGGCAGCACAGCCTGGGAAAAAAAAGAAAACCATCAGCCACTTCAGAAATTCATCTTGTGTTCTGCCTGTGCAAAACATAAGGTACACATAAGCACAGTCCCTCCACTCAGCAGCAGCAGCTGCAGGGTGGTGCTGGCAGCTGTGTTAAGACACAGCAGGGGTTGCTGTACTGCTGCAGCTCTTGCCCTTCCATGTAACACAGGTTCTGGACCTCTGCAGGCACATTAAGGATTGCAGTCCAGAGGGAGAAGTCAGAGTGAACATGAAGGGGACTGGGAAGGAAGACAACATCAAATCAGGCGGGCAAACTCATGACCACACCTGCAAAAGTGACATATGACATGGAGAGAGGCCTTGAGTGACCAGCACAAATCCAAAACTCAGCCCTATACCAGCCACTGTGAAGAAAACTAACTCTACCCCACCTGAAATAAGCTGTGCCACACCAACTCCACAGCTCAAGCAGAAACTTTGTTTTCTGGTTACTCTCAATAAATACTCAATGTATTCTAGTTTCTTTTTTAAAGGAACTGGATATTAACTGTCCTTGCTCAAGGAGCAGGACCCTTTGCAGCTGCATCCCTGGAAAACTAAGATCTATGCATGGTTTATTACCTCATTACACCGATGGCTGAAGAAAAATGGGACTCTAAGAGCTGTCTGCTTCTGGTAAATATTTAACTACTAGAACCATGCCAACATACTTCTCAGCTTGATTCTCCTTAACTTTACTTCAGAATCTTGCCTTCCTCATCCCTTCTGGCCTGAAGCTGACATCGTATCATATTTAGCAATGTAAGAACATTCCTCCTCTGGGAGGTGAATGGAGCCTGCTAATATATTATAATAGCATTTACTCCGAAATGAACTTCAGCCACTCTTATCTCTTCAGATAAAGAATCATCTGAATACTGGCTGTACACTTGTTGCTTTATGAGCTTCAGCTTCACAGATTAGAAAAACTTTTCCCAAGTATTAACAGAGGGAGAGAACAATGCTTAGCCTCCAAAACTGTTTGAAGGAGACAGAGGGGTGGCATTTCACAGTTATGGATCAAGTGTTATGTGGCTGGGCATACACCAGGGTAAGGAAGGGCAGGTGTGGAAAAAGTCATCAGGCAACTCCAGGCCCCAGCAGCTAGAGGAAAAGGCCCGTAGCAATTGTAGAGCAGCTCCAACCTTTGCACCCTTCTGAGGATGCAAGACAGGTCCTGGCCACGCTCTGTTCCAGCTGTCTGTTCCAGTGCCCACAGCTCCTCCACACAGCAAGACACAGGAACAAGGCACCTCCTTCTCTGAGGAGTTTGAATGGGAGTCTCTGTCATTACAACTATCACTTCTCCCTCTTCCTCTTTCTTATCTCTTCAGCCTGTTAAAATTACACTTAGCATATCCAGTACATTCAGATGTCCTTAGGAAAAACAGTCAGTTGAATCCTCTAAAGCCCTGGTCCTCAGGTGAGCATTCAAAACTGAAAGGAGACCACTGGAGCAGCTCGCAGAAAGGATCAGGCACTAAAAATCCCTAAAGCTAGAGTCACAGGGTCCTAACACGTAAATCTATTTGCTAAGAAAATCGACTACATTCGTAAGGATTAGACTGCTACAAAGGCATCAGATCCAAAGGGCCAATATGAAGTACAGTTCTGGACACACCCGTGGGTCTAAGCAACACTGCAATTTATTTTTATGCCTTTTATGTGCCACTGCAAAGATAGGACAAAGCAGCTTTCTTTCATATTTCTGTTTTGCAGCAAAAAACTCTAGTTAAACTGCTTTCAGCAAAGGAAATGTTGATCATTTTGGTTTTTTTAATGAGGATTTCAAACATCATTTATTTCTGTAATTCCAGCTCGACTGTCACGAGCACCATTATAAGAGTAATGCCAGGACTGCACTCCTCAATACACCTTCAGACCCCTGGCAAGCAGCAGGTCTCATTATTACACCAGCTGCTTCACTTCTGTATTCCACTAAAAATACAGGACTCGCACAGCAGGCATTTTATGAGCATGAGTTAAATTTGCTTTAGCATTAGTAGCAACAAAACAGATTATTATGTTGCATTTGGCGGTGGGCAAGGAAAAATAGCTTCCAGTTTGACCTCTGTCCTTTCTACAAAGTAGGAATCAGCATCCCATGGTGCTGGTGCAAAAAGAAGTGCTGTGGCTAGTGCTGAAGGCCATGCTGGCAGGCTGGCACAAGGCCAGCATCCCAGTGCATCCAGAGTCCTCATCAGCTCCCAGCTCCTGACTCTCACAGAGCTCTGCACTGAACAGAAACCGAGAGCCACTGCCTCACGTAGAGGCAAGATATCGCCAATTAACCAGCTGGCAGCATCTTTCTTCTTTGAGAGACAGCACCTCTGGCTTCCACTAAGTACCCATCAGAATTCTTAACCTCTGCTTTAGAAAAGAAAAAGACAATTTGACTTGTCAAAAGGAAACCTGAGGTGTTATTCTCGACAAGCTGCTCAGCTTGATCCACAGCATCGCTGAAAAGACACGGTTAGTGTCCAGCTGGCTCAGCACTGCATTTAGCTCTGGCCTCTGTAATTGAGAACTTAAAGATGCAGTTATATATTTTTTAAATGTTTTCACATTAGCTCTGCTAAGGCATTGTAAGCATTGAAAAGCACTTACTGCTATAGCTATCATCAGGAGACATCTCTACAAAGACACAGGGTATATTTCCATGGGAGTGCTTTAGCTATCACTACTGGCTTTGAAGTAACTAATTTAAAAAAAAAAATCCACCCAGCTTTTCTTCCCCATTAATTAAAGTCATCAGCTGCAATACAGAAAATGATCAATGAATAGGCATGGAATAGGTTTCCCAGAGAAGCTGTGGATGCCCCATCCCTGGAAGTGTTCAAGGCGAAGCTGGATGGGACTTTGGGTATCCTGGTCTAGAGGAAGGCATCCCTGCCCATGTCAGGGGAATTGGAACTAGATGATCTCAAGGTCCCTTCCAACCCAAACCACTCAATGATTCTATGATGATAATATGCTATTCTAAGTATTTTAAGCTTATAACTTTCAAAGTAAACAAATAAACATCTCCTACTTGTCAAACTGGCCACAAAAAAATATTTATAGTATAGTTATAGCAGCAAAGCATCTCAGTAGAGCAACATCTCATATGTGCAAAACAGGTGAATAATTACACTGATCGGTTTTCCTTCAAACCGAGATTAACACCAGTTCCCTGGCTTTTACCAAATCCAGGACTTTGGCTGTTTGTTACAGCTTTCAAAAGGTATAAATTTCACATTTTTAAATTTATGTTAAATCATGCTAGTACAATTTATTGACTTCTGTTATGTAGGAGAGGCTGAATACTAAAATTCAAAGTATTTCTAGTTTTTGAATGAGACCAAAAATACTTCGACAGAAAATACCTGAAAAAATACCAAAGCAATAATCAAACTTCCATTGCTGTAAAATCTCTTCGATGCTGAAACCCATTCCCTTCTGAAACAACACCATTCACATTCAGACACGTCAACCTTTAACTTAGGTCACTACTGCTGACCAAGTTAAAAAAAATCAAATTAAAAAAGTCCAATCCCAGAAGAGTAAAATACAGTAATTTTTTATTAGCCATCAGTAGTTCACTGACACACACACACACACTCCAAATCCTTGTGCTGTTTATGTCAGAGCTTCTGTCATTGCTTGCCTACAGGATAAAAATATATTAAAAAATAAGTATTTTATTTATGAAAGAATGTATTATAAAAGAATATATTATCCTCTTGATTGTGAAAGAGCTTTTATGAAAGAATGTATTACCCTCTTGATTGTGAAAGAGCTTGAAAAACCCCACTATTCAAATCCATCTCAAAGGCTCAAATATCAGTGGAAAGCAAGTACAGAGAACCATAATATTTTGTTTAGCAGGTAAGTGCCTAATGTTTCGGAGAAGTTATGACATTAAAAAAAAATACACACAGAGGAAATATTCAAGGAGCTGCTTGCCATCAAGTGACTGAAGCGGACACTGAGGAAATTCATTGCCAGAAATACAGAGAGGAAAATGTCTTCTGTACCCTATAACCTGCTTTGGTTAAGAAATTTTTTTTTGTTTCTGTTACCTTGTGAATTTGAGACTTGGATGAAAAGCTGCATCCTGAGGCAAGAGGCTCAAGCGAGCTCTGGCTCACTGCTCTCTCTCCCGGCCGGAGAGAAGGTGCACACTCCACGCCCCCCACACAGGACAGAAGGGCTTTCTGGTCCAGGTGCACCATCACACTGAGCGGCTGCACACTGCTTCCAGGTTCCCAGCCAGCCTCTCCATATGGACAGCTTTTTCTGGGTATAGCAGCCCACTCAGAACGAGACACAGTGAAAAGCATAATCATGCCCACAGAGCCCAATCTGCATATCCAAGACCATCTGCAATACGAAAGCAAATACCCAAGACTATTCCATCTCACCATCCTTCTTAGCAAAATGGAGAAAATGGGATTGGCCAGGCTCTCAGACTGTCTTGTTGCTTTGTTCTCAGGAAGAAAGGCAGTGGGAGCTGATCTGAGTTCCCCACAGTCACACAGTAAAACAATTATTGTAAATCTTTCTCACATTATAAAACTCCTTGAGAAGAATGCAGTCTGCAGAAGCCACAGTAACTTACTGAGTCCTAAAGGTCTTTATTATGAGTGTTTTCCCAGAATTCAAAACAGTGTCTGGATGGCTTATTAAAAGTCTAGAAAATTAGAGAAAATACCTGATCATCAACACCAAGTAAGGAACAGAGACTCATAACCATCTTTGCAACATGTCATCCTGGAAGAAAGTACAAGGGAAAATACAGTCACAATCTCTTTGATACCACAGGACTTCACTGGGATATGCTTTCTCAGTGTTCCAGTTCCAAGCGTGAGGATGTGACATGGATAAATAAACATCATGAAAAAACTCTTTCCTCACTTGAGACTAATGAGTCTCTGTAGGTTGTTTCCCCCTTATATTTATTTTCTTTCACTCTCTGAATGAGTGAAGCTCAGTTTAAATCCTACTGCCATATTTACCTGTTGCGGCTGCAGGCTCTGGGGCAACATGCAAACACTACTGCAACTTAAACAAAGGCATTAAGTAACACTATCAAACAATAACTTAAACAAGAAGGGATAGTCTGAATAGTTAGTTCTGCACTGATCAGGGGTTACACATCCCACAGAGTGCACGTTACACTAGATCAGCAAAAGTGTAGATAAACTGTTCACTAAATGATAGTCTGGGCTAAACACAGGAGTCCATCAATTCTGTGCTTTCGCCACTGCCTTGGAATAAGTGTTGCTCCACATTTCTCTCTCTGAATATGTGCTGTTTGGCTTCAAGCATATTTCCCTGAAGCCAGACATGCTGGATTCTTCTGCTTCCATCAGTGGAGGGCAGACAGGGAAAGAGCCTGAAAGCAGCGAACAAAACAAGTTCCTCCAACTACAGCTTCCCCCTGAAGTGGATCCCTTGAGAACACCAAAAACCACACCATGACCCCACACAGGCTGAGAAAGCAGCACTGCAAGGCTTGAGCTGCTCTGGAAGGAAAGAGCAGTGAGGTGCCTGGAGCAGGAGCTAGAGGCACACCGAGGGCCAACTGCATTGGGCTGGGCTATTTCTGTGGTCAGCAACAGTAAGTGGGATAAACGGAGATGGGGTTTTTTTTTAATTTTAAATGACACACACTCTTAACTTCTACAGCAGCAAAGGAGCCCCTATGACACCAGCAGCCAACTGACTTAAATAGAATGTGTGACCTGCCATCCCAGTTTTGAGTCTGGCTGCAGAAAAAATAAAAAAGCAGCAGATAAGGTGGTTCCCCCTGTAGGCTCCAGGCCTAGGAATAGCTGCTGGCTGACTGTTTTTTATGATGGCCACTCCCAGAAATTTGCATTGCTTGTGCATATGGAGTATTTCAAATCTGTGTCACAGAACTACATTATTATTCTCCTGCACGCTTGCAGATAAGATTAACTTGTGCCACAGCAGCATGCACTGCCCTGAGAACCAGCACACTGTTCCTGGCTCCTTCTAGTGGGTCTCACTGGTCTGACTGCTGCCACAAGGTGCTGCGTAATTTTCTTAGAGTTCAAGTCCTTTAGTCGAGGAATTACTCACCCAAAATCTAGAAACTATCAGGGGCACCACAAAGGCCAACAAGCAGTATCTAGGGGTTTGAGTTCTAAATGGTATATGACATTCAAAGTTTTTAGCAGCATATGAATACTCTACACCAGCATTTTTTAAAAAACCTGTTAATAGCTTTTGATAGCTTCTACCTTATTATGTGCCTTCATGCAGTTACTTCTTTCATTAGTTATGAGTATTCCTAACTTCCACAAAATCTTTTGTCATATGTCAAGTATTAACTACTATTAATGGCAAGTGAGACAAGGTGAGCTGTGCTTGTTAAGAGGTAGAGTGCACAGTTATAAGGTCTTACTTCCCAACAACCCAAAGCTGTATTGTTATTAGAATGCCAGTGAGATCACAGTTTTCATCTGCTGGCTCAGCAGAATCTCCAAAACTAGTTGCATCCCTGCTCATGAGGAAAGCTGACATGGCCATAGCAGAAGGAGAAGCAACCAGGAACTCACAAGGAAACAAGCTGCAGATCGTGCAGCATTATGAAATGCTGAAGAATGGCACCACTGTGAGGGTTTGCACCGATTAAAGTCATATCGGGGTCTGATCTATAGCAAAATACACTCACTTTACATTTCCACTGCCATGAAGAACAGCTTGGGGTCAGTACTCCAAGGAGCATGCACAGTTTAATCGGTATAACTCAGTTTTAGAGCCTGGGTTATTTGACATCTCTTTAAATTACTCCAGCTCAGTCATATTTCCAGTGTGCTTAAAGCCACAGGGCACTGCAAGACCAAGCCTGAAATGTCAGCCTTCAAACTGCAATCTTCTAAGCATGCCTGATTTTATTTTACCAGAAAGGTTACAAACACTGAGTACACACCTTTGGCTTCTGATTAAAGCACACAGATGTAAATATGAATTATAGTTTCATATCCCATAGCCTATCAAACCCAATGGCTTCAGATAAATAACGTTATTGAAAATCACTACAATAAAGAATACTGAAGAATGACTTCACACTCAACAGATTAAAATGGAAAAGAATGGCAGACAATTCAGTACAGAAAATTTCAGTCCCTGCACATTAAATTGGGACTAGCCCCAGCTCTGCAAACAGTAAGTGTCACCTGCCTTACAAAAAGCTCCTTCTGACTGAAATCCACTGCAGCTACCTGAGGAAGTGTACCAGTCAGAACTGAGCAAAAGATACCGCTGTGGTGCCAATGCCTGGGGACACATTCTGGCAGGAGGCTGTGCTCAAGATTTTTATTTTAATTTTCTTCTATTAAATGAGTTTCAGCTCATCCTGCAGCACGTCATTTCCCAAGTCAACCAAGAGCAAAACCCCCAGAAACCTCCCCATTTTGAACCCCCACTGCCTCTTTGTGTGGCACCTTCAGCAAGGCTTAGGCCTTGCAAAATTACAGGAAACACATCATGGCTTTAAAAATCTTCTCCAAACCAACAGGCAAACTGCCAAAAGGTGTGCCACAAACATATAACCTGATGCCTTAATAGGTAACCTGATGCCTTAATAGTTCAGGACCCATTTAAAAGCAGTTTTTGGGAAAGCACTAGTAGGAATCCAGGATATTGCTGGCAGCATGTAAGATTAAAAGAGAACGTGCAAACTAAAAGCAAAGTCCCATCTAACAGAGATGCCATGATTCAATCCTACGCTGGATTTGGTTACTGAGCACAAAAGCTCCTCACACAAAAGAGCTCCAAGGACTTGATTCAGTTTTCCTGTTTCAACACAGCTGTGGCCATCCAGCAGACAAATCAAAACGGGAAGGCAGGAAAGACATACTCACCCTCTGGCAGCGGAATAGAAGTGATTGCTCAAGATCACTACTTGCTGTGTTTGCATTCCCTCCCTTCCCAAATTTAAGAGACTTCCTGCCTTTAGTTAAAAATACTAGCACATGTATTGCTCTGGAAAAGTATTTACAGAGCTGGGGGAAGTCACGATCTCAGTGTAAACTTTAAAAACTGATTCTGTCATTTAAGAAACTGGCATATTGTTAACAGCTTCCTGGTAGTTTTATCTGGAATTTTAAAATTCTGAAAACCTGCAGGGAGAGGGAGGAGAGGGGCCAGTAAATTGAAGTTTATCCACTGAGATGCAAAGATAAACTCCCCATCTTGTCATTTCAGAAATATCCCTTCTACCTAAAACATGTCAGCTATGCAGATCAGGTACACGGCTCAGATACAGCTGTGAAAAGCACCTGCCTTAAAGTTTCAACTGTTTTATTTATGTTAAAAGTGCCAAGTATTTACCCAAGCCACTGGTCAAGATCCTCGACTTCCAACAGTCAAGCTGACTCAGTATCACCAGGCTCAGGTCCAGTATTCAGGTCAGTAAGACCACTAACTTCAACTTCTCACCCAGCATTTCTTTCACCACAGATATATTTCTTCTATTTGGCTTTTATTTTTGTATTGCAAATAATTCTTCAAGCTTATTTCCTTGTCTAGGGAAAGGCAGAGACAGTACCTGTAGAAAAGAAAGCTGAGCTACTTTGTGGTTATGCACTGGGTTTCCCACCTTCTCAATCCACTTTTAGACAGCTTAACCCATCTTTATTGCAATTAACCTGCTAAAACCACATACCTCAGGCTAGCCAAAACCTGTGACCCACTCCCACGTGAATCATCACCTCAGCTCCCAGCCTCTACCTAGCTCAGCCTGGAGATCACCCCACTGCTACACCAACCCTCCCTCCATCCCTGCCAGTGCATCCTGCACAGGGGCCACAGCTGCAAACTCACACTTGTGCTGGGTTTGCCCCCTGATCAGGAACCCTGTCGTGACCATGTCTCACCTGAGGGACTCCAGCCTAGAGGGGCTGGCTGAGGAGCAGCTGAGGCCACAAAGGCCCCTAGAAGCATGGATGCTGCTGTGCCTGAGGGGCCTGGCACCTTTATGCTTCTATTTAGAGCAAACACATAAAGGTGTTTTATAAAGTCTTCCTTCCACAGATAGCACAATGGAATATGCTTGCAGCTGTGCTGTCACAGGCAGAGAGTAGCTGGTTCAAACAGCACATACAGAGTATAAATAACCAAGAGTTTGCATGAGAAGGTACAGAGAGGGTCAGGTCAAAAAAAAAGACCTAGAAAAAAGAAACTCAAACCCATAGGAACGTTGTTCTGTGAACAGTATGGCATAAGCACTTCAAGTACAACCAATGACTACACCGTACACATAACACTCATCTTGGAGTGGAAGACTGGAACAGATTGCCCAGAGAGGCTGTGGAGTCCCCCTCTGCAGAGATATTCAAGAACTGTCAGGATGTAATCCTGCGCCATGTGCTCAAGAATGCCCCTGCTTGAGCAGGGAGCTTGCACCACAAGTACCCTGTGGTACCTTCCAGCCTTAACCATTCTGAGAGCCTGTGATCTTTTCCTCACCACAAAGTGATATCCTCATGATATATGGAGTCTGATTTGCTAGGAAGAAAAGCAATGTAATTTTTCCTCCACTCTGGCAAACATACAATACATTTAAGGATGCTTTTGTGATCTCTAAGTCAATTTGTGGTGTCTTTAGTTGTAGGTAACAATGGGGAGATACCGGGAAGCTGAAATTGCTGCCTACTTTGCAGATAAACAAAATATTTCTTAAAAAAGACAATTCATTTCTCTCCATCTGACTAGAATGTGAGGATCGAAGGAATTTTGATCTAAAATTACCAGATAGTAAATGTGAAAACAACTGCTTTAAAACTGTTTTCAAAGTTGTTCAAAATCTGAAGAAAAAAGTAAATTATATCTTGCCTGTGTATAATGTACTCAATTTTTCTGTCCTTTTGAAGATGCACTGCCTGTGCTCATGATGATAAATTCAGCTTTTTTAAAGGCGTAAATGTCACATTTATAGAGTAAACACCTTTTTCCATTTCCATTCGAGGGAGTACTGAGCATTTCCTGATCACCAAGGCAAGGTTGTGCTTTCCAGTCCTCATAACACAATCACAAAGCCATTTGTTTATCCATGCCCTGACTGCTGACAGCCGACAGTGCTGCCTGCTTACGCCCAGCCTCACTTGAACAAAGGAGAATTAGTTGATGGACAAAAGCTGCCATCCTAAGTAGGCAAGCAGCCAAAAGTTCATTTTAACTTCTCTTCTTCAGCTGCTGAGCCACAGAGTCATTCTAACGTGAGGGATTTATTTCCCTGGAGATGGACCTGATCTCCAGAGTATAGATCCACACTTTCCCGACAGCTGGATGGCAGGTATTTCTAGTGATCCAGGACTCCTGCATGAGCTGGGAATGGAAACCGTCACAACAAATAACTTGCAGGCATGAAAACTGTCCTCCTCCCAGCCTCCCTATGCAGGTTCACAGAACAGTTAACTTTAATTTTTTGCTGGGCTCCTCAGATTAGTCTGGGATACAGAAACAACAGAGCGAGTAGTCATATGAACGGCAGAAGTGACCTTATAAAAAGCTACCTCCTTCCTATGCAAACCTAATCACCAGGTTATTACTCAGTTTCTTGACAGCAAGACAGAAAATGAGACAGAAACATGCAGAACCTGCCTCTCCCTTTCACCTTTCTGGAAAAGAGCAAAAGAGATAAGAGACCACCCCAGAGCAAGAGTTGCTGATACATGCCATTAGCAGACACTTAGTTAACATTGTATTACAAAAAGGCACAGAAGTGACCATGGAACACCTCTAGGCTCAGAAGAGTTTACTGCCTTCTTACAAGGATGTAGGAACTCCCCCCACCATGAACAACTCAATGAGAAATTCACCTTTGATGCTGATTTCTAAGAATGTCTTCAGGGTGAAGATGATCCTAAAGAAAGCAAGCCCAACTCAAGCACAGCTACTCCATTCATTTTCCTTCAGCTCATTTTGCTTCAAGGGGAAGGGGGAAATGAAAATTTTGCTGTTTAACTAGATGTTGAGAACAGGTGTGCTGTTTGCTTCCTCTCTGATGCCAAAAAACTTACTGTGTAAGAAGCACTTCAAGAGGGGAAGCCCTCAGTACAAGAAAACTAAAACCAAAACCCAAACAAACAACATCTCCATTTCCCTTTCTCTCTTCTCCTATCCCTTCAGAAATCAAGATATTATAAACTCTAGCATAAGATCTACATTCTTGCCCTATAAGCTTTCAAACATAAAAATGTCAAAAGAAAAAGAAATCAGAGGAGACTCATGGTCTTAAAACAAGGTTTGTCAGCAGCCTTAAGTGCTAAGCACTTCAGTGATTTGTGGTAAATCTTCAGGGCATCTAAGAAACTTGCAAAGCAATTCTCTCAGACATCCTCTAGAGGTTTAGTATTATTTTTTTTACAGGTACATAAAGACTGTGAGTAAAGGCCTTGCTAAGAGCGCTAGAAGGAACAGTGCCAGACTTAGCTTCATTGCATGAGCAACAAAAAAATTACAGTAACAGCATTGTTTGTATGACCACAGCATCCACTGCAGATGAAATCACAGCATCATTTTCTGTCATCTACTTTATTAATCATGGAGCACCCGATACAGGTATCACCTTATGATATGACTATTCCTATCCCCATTCTAAATGATATATTTAAAAAATGTCACTATCAGCAGGAAGTTATATAAATTTTTACTTTCCCTTACAATAAACCTGTTGAATATATGTGGAGTAATGTACTTCCAAAACTTTGGGAAGCGCAGTCTATTACTCCTATATCACATACAAGAAAGCTCTTCAAGAAATTTGTTACAATATTACACAGGTTTTGCCATAGACAATAATGTTAGACTAGCATTTCATTTTTCTTTACATTTCCTGCAGTACCACACAGCCTTGACGTAGCACACAAAACCTCCAACTTCCTTAAGCCTGGGATCCTGAAGAGAATGACTGCACTCTTTCCAGCCTTGCAGGAGCTGGTTTTCATTTCCTTTCCTTAGGAATTGCCATATTCACACACAACCACCAAAGACACACATCTGCTGACATTCAGAGCAGGCAAAAAGCAACACACTATGCAAGAAAAGCTGATTTGATCTACACATCTCAATTAGCTGCTTTTCTGTCAATTGCCCCACTGGAAAACAACACCAAGAATTTTGTGAAGTCTCACTGTTGATGCATGTTTCAAACCCCGAGTGAGGCTGGTTATTAGAAATTTCCCAAGCCTCCAAGGGAATGAGTGTCTTGCAGGTAATTGTACATGCACACACAAGAGTATCTCAAAGCCCAGTAAGTTACTACAGCATCAGCACTGGAGAAACAACAGACAGAAAAGCAGTTCATGGGAGCATGTGCAGAAGTACAAAGAGGGATGAATTTCTGTGCTATATATCACATCTCTCCCCAAAAGTGTATTTATCAGGGAAAACACAGCCATCTCCCAGCTGCCAGATAAAGAGACAACAGCAAATGACTAGCAGCCATTCCCAGTGCCAGGCACAGACACAGTATCAAAGTCAAATAAATGAACGTGCCGGGACAGGAATATTTTTTTGCAGCAGAAGCACCAGAGATCTTCTAAATAGGTTTTATTAAGGCTTAGAAATTAGTATTTGCAAGAGTGAACAGTACTTCCATAAACAAACAGTTTAGCAGTTCCTATGTTTTCGTTGATGTATGGCAGTATAAGCAGGAGGTTTCTGTTTGGAAAAGAAGATTTGGATCAACAAGCTAACTTTTGTTGTGCAAGGCTTTCAAAGTGGAGGAAAGACAAGGGAAAACATGCCCAGTGGCCACAAAGTACTCCCAGCTCCTGGCTCCAATTAGATATCAGTTTCCAAAGGACTCGAGTGGGCTGAAAATACAAAGCAGGGACTTAACCCACATTTATGTGAAATATTTGGCTGCATAAGACACTCAATGAAAATGTACTTGTCTGTAGCTGCCTGGGATGTCCTAGTTTTGTAAGAATATCTTGGAGAATATGGAGAAATCCCTGCAGCAGATAATGTGCAAGAGAGAAAGAGGAAAAATTTAAAACCTCCATGGAATTATCCCGTGGCTATTAGGACACATTTAGATCCTTGCTTATAAGACTGTATAAAACTGAAGAACAAACTGGATAGGTGTAATGCTGGGAGAATTATGGTAATTTGGGAGTAAGAATTACTATAAAAACTAACAAGAAGGACAGGAAAAAAGTTCAAGCCAGTCTGAGGAACTGGGTAGTCAAAAACTTATCAGCTGAAAGCACTGGAAGAAATATTTTTGACAGATATGGATGACATTTGGAACTGACCAAAAAAAAAGCCCCAGAACAAAACCCTCACTACTCTGCTTTCTGCAGATAAACCCAATGACTCTCCTACTGCCTGCAGTCTGCAGCTAGGAAGAAAATTCCCCTCAGCAACAAGCATATGCAATATCCCAATCAAGGAAGAAAATAAATCCATAATGTTTTTCACAGAAATCTTTGCAATTTGCTCTTGCCAGCTTACACACAATCTTTCCCCTTGCCAACATATTCTAGAGGCACAGTTTTAAGAGAATTTTGCACACAGAAATGGAATGCATTCTGAATTAATGATGCTAAATAAACTTACATTTTGAAAACAATTCAAGTTTTCCCATTTTACTTCCCTCACTAATACTTGTTCAAAGCAAGCCCCACATTTTGCAGAGGAAATGTCACTATTCCAACACCTTCATACAGGATAGAAACAGCTTTAGCAAGACACAGGGCTGCACAACTGCAAAGGAACCTGGTTTTAAGCTAAGAGAAACCACGTAACCCAGACTTCTTCATTTTCCACAGCTGCCATCCATCCCAAGCAATGTAGTCATGCTGGTAGAGATCCCCATAGCACAGACTAAACTAGAAATTTCACTTACATGAATGGCCATATAGAGAAACACAGTTTTAGACCAGTAGGATTCAGCACTGTAGAGAAACTAACTAGGACCATCTGAAAAAAAAAAAATAAATCCAGTCCCTTCAGTGTTACCCGGCTTAGAAAGTTTATGAATTTTTTAAATAAAACAACCTCCAGCAAATTAAAGCCTTGATTCTGTGTTAACAAATGTATTCCCCACTGAGATTGGTGAGGGGAGATTTTCCTCCTGGAGAGCAGTGCAAGCAGGGCATTTCTCTCAGCACGAGCTGCAGGAGTTAAAACATGCAAGTGAAGAGGAAGCAAAAGAGCTGGCAACCTTCAGGTTTTACCACATGCAAAATAACCGTGGAATTACAAATCCAGGACTCTAGCAAAATGAACTGCAGCCTTTGGGGAACGAAATTATGTGTAATAAGAATGCTTGTCCAAAGAATGCACTATCATGTGCTTCACTTAGTTTGAAAGGCTGCCTACACTGCTAAGCCCTTTTCTCTTTAACACATAGCCTGCTGTCCAGATTTCTAACACATTCTTGTCAAAGCAGCAATCCCAGGACATCCCGGGCAGCTAGAGCCTGTCTAAGCACTAACCACTTTAAATACAGAAAGACCCACCTAACAAAACCCTCAATTTTACAAAATGCAGAATTTGTGTAAGCATGGCTCCGAAGGCAGAGCAGCTAATCCCAGCCACAGGAAGAGCTGTAGCTCGTTTAAAGCGGAGCTGAGAAGCTAATGATTAAGGATACAGCTTTTTAGGACAGCAATCCCTGCTGTAATCCTGTAATCCTGAAAAAAATTAAAGCAAAATACCACCAACGGTTCATTTATCCCCACAGCTGAGTATTTATCAGTCGAAAACACAGCCCACAAACACACTGTGTATTCACACACCTGCCCATCAACACCTGAGTATCTTGCAGTATGTGATGACCAAGTGCATGTCCTACAACTTTGTGTGGCCACTGAAGTACTCTCTCCAGTTTTATGCATGGAAACTCCAGCCAAGGCCCCAAAAGGCACATGGGCTGACTGATTCCCATCACCAAACACAGCATGAAACAAGCTGCAGAGACCACACCGAGCACCGAGGCAACAGGCCAGCAGGGCCTGCTTTCCTCAGACCCACACAAGCATTCCAGCCTTCCCTTCCTGAGGTTGAGCTAGAGCCACAGTAGTGTTCAACCAAACTGCAGTGGCTAACAGCAGAGCTAGGAACACTGAACAGTAATGGTGGAAAAAAAAATTAAATAATCACAACAGTGCTTGCACTGGGCAAGGTGTATGCAATCTGATGTTCTGCATTACATCGAAACATAAAGAGCTAGATGACTGCAATAACAATTGGGGCTTTTAAAAATTTTACTAGCTGGAAATTACAGCTATAGGTCATTCATTTAAAGTTTACGATAATAAATATTTAACTGCCTGAACTGTTCTGCTGACACACAGTCAAAAACTGAAAGGAACCCAAAGATAAAAACAGAAAGGAGGATATCAGTAAACATGCCTCATTAACTATCATGCTATCAACTCTGTAGGAACACTGTATCTATCAACTGCATATATAAAAAGTATATTAACTTATTCCAGAAATTTCCACTTAATAAATAAACAATATCTTGTATTATTAAACGCTTTTCACAATTAGATTTTCGTTCAACATTGCAACATCTCTCTGCTTCACCTATTTGGCCCAAGAATTTAATTCCCAATGCACACCACTGTCGTTCCATCCCACAAAGTAACAGACACGATCATTTTTCTGCTCTTTCTTATTATGACAGTGCTGCCAAAGTAAGAGCTTTTCCTCCTCCTCCTCCTCCTTCTCCTCTCATTTTTGGTGTCTCTTCTTAAAGCTTTATCAGCTTTCAGTCTCAATTTAGAGCCTTAGAAAAGCATGAAGCTTGTCTGCAAAGCAGTACCCTGGAGAAGTTAGGGGCGGCAAACTGAATAGGTAATGTCAGTGTGTGCTGAGTGACAGTGTAAACCCTTTCAGTGAGGTGCAAGATGTTTTCAGCACACCCCGCTAGAACCTCAGAAGATTAAGGAGGCTAAGTCAATATTTATCTTCAATTGCCTACTTAGATGTCCTCATCTACACGCGTGAGAAAGCAAAGAAGGGCTATTCACATTAAGGGATGTGCGGCAAATTAATGCAATGGAATTTTGTAAACGGCTTTTTGAATAGTTTGAGAAAAAATATTGAGAAAGAGTAGAAAGCTCATTTCGCACAACTCAACTCCACCCGCTGCCGAAGGTTTTGAGACACGGGTTGTGCAAGCTGCTCACTAACAAGAGCCAGATCGCCCTGGACTTCCTTCTGGGATGTCACCACACACCCCAGCAACTTCCTTGCTATGGCTGGGCCCCGGACGCAGGGACAGGGTTTTGTCGTGCTCCATCACTGCAATATTTCCAAGCACACACACGGCATCTCTATTAGTAAGAACAATAAAAAAGGATTAAACTGCCCCCATTCCCAGCAGTTAGGAGTCGCTCGGGACTCTTAATATCACACATTCTTACGCGCCAGCAGATCTTTAAATTCATTGTGCGTTCCTGCTTGCCTTTATTGTTCCCAATCACAGAATCTCTGGGACTTCTGAAAGCCTGGAGAAGCTCAGAGGCAGGTGGACTTTAGCACTGCACGTACAGGGCAGGAGCACCACGACAGCCCCGTAAGGGAAACTTTTTTTTGCACTCGCGTTTTACTCCTCGCTGTTTACAAGAGCAGCCCGTGAGTCACCCGGGCCAGAGCCCCCGGCCCGGCCGGCGCTGCGGCTGCTGCCGCCCGTGACTCACCGCGCCCCGCCCGCAGCCGCCCCGGGCAAGCGAGGGGAGCGGCGGAACCCCGGAGCCCGTGGGGCCCCAGCCCGGCCGGGGTGACACTTGTCCCAAGCTTTGTCCCCCTGCGACCCCGCCCCGCCCCCGGGGCAGAGGCGGGCGAGGCGCCAGCAGCCCTGAGGGGCAATTCCGCCTCTTCCCGCCGCTGTCCCGCGGGGATCTTCGCCCGCTCCCCGTCTTACCTGAGGCGCC
>VXBT01002978.1:541303-598022 GCA_013400235.1 Oriolus oriolus
AGCCCGAGCGCACGGAGGGCGTCTCCGCCGGCGGCCGGGGCGCTGCGTGCGCCTTCCCTCGGCCCCTGCCCGCCCGCCGCCGGAGGGGCCGGGCTGGGCTGTGCCGCTCCCTCCGTCCCGCGGCGCGGGCGATCCCCGGCGGCCGCGATGCGCCGGTGCCCGGCCGGGAGCTGCTCTCGCCCCGCCGTGCCCAACTCACCGCCCTTTGGTTACAGGTGCTGGCCCCCCTCCTCTGTGTCCTTCTTCTTCTGGTAATCGAAACAGGATTTCTATTAAAAATATTAAAATAGCTATTAATGCCGGTCTTACCAGAACACCTGGCTCCTCTGCCGCCGAGTATTGCCTTTATTTGAGGAACGGGACTATCGCTGCTCCTGGGTTTCAGTGAAATAAGAGCATTCAGTTACCACAAAAATGAACAACAAAGCAACAAAGACACTCTTGGAGTTCGTCAGTTTACGTAAGAGTTTTATTTACAGCGGTAGAGCAATTAGCAAGGCTAAACCTTTTCCTATTCAGTCATTTGTTGGGTATCACCTCTACGCCCACAAGCAGGTTTTCATCTTCCGTACAAACCACTGAAGCACATCAGACCCGCGGCACTCCATCAAAGGAAACATACCGGGAAGCTTTGTTGTATTCCTCTGCTTTCTCCACCCTTTATGATGTTCCTCCAAAGCAATGCTGCACGAAACAAAACTTTGCCTGATGATGAGAAAAGGATCTTAGAAGATGTGCTGTTGTAGATCTGAAAGTGTCACCGTCATGGAAAAACTCTACTGCACACTTGATGGCTCAGGGGGACTAAATAAAACCTCACTTGTGTTCATCTTCTGAGCTCTCGAATGGAAACCTTCAGCATCTTAGACCTTAGGTCACATAGCCATTCACTCGCATTTCAGGGTCACTGTGATCTGTTAAAGTGGATGTGATCCCAGGAAACAGTAGAAGAGCAGTTGCACTGTTAGCAGGCAGTGACGCCCAAAGGCAACAATTTGAACTAATACAATCACTATTAGTATCTACCATAGCAAAAATTCTCCAGATTTCATTGGAGTAATTTCCCTTTAACAAAAGTAAGAGTTAATTTCTCAATGTTGTGTACATTATTATATAAATTATATTAAGATCCACAAAGTTCCCAGACGTGAACTAAGGATTAAATGGTTAAATAGATTAAATCAAGATATAGTATTTATGGTTTTATCAAGCAGAGGTAATTAAGTCAACTGACTTTTTTTTTTTTCTTCTACCACACAGTGATGGCTTTATCAAAATTACCTTCTTTGTTATCCTATCTAAGGAAAAAACAATGTCAGTACTAGAAAACAGATAATTTAATTTTGGTCATTGTTCAATGCTATACTTATTTTTTGTACTTTGTTTTAAAATGTTGATAAGGAACAAAGAAGCACTGATGCTCACAGCAGCTTATGGATGTTAACTTATGCAGGGGGCTGGGAACAAAAGCTCATGTTTTTATATAGAGGCAGGAGAAATAAGAGAACATTAGTCACTGCCCAGTTTACAAAAGGTAACTATGACTCTTTGAAAAACCTACCCTAAATTTACTTTTCACACCTGTACAGTGGTGGCCAGAGAGGTATCTCATGAGGCAATTCCTGCTTTGATGGCTAAGCAACATGTTTTGTGTCTTACAGTTTCCACTGTAAGTACTGCCTGTTCACTGTAACTTAGCTGGGTTTTTTTCAAATGATACCTCAAGATGCATTTTCTTGTTGTTCATGTCTAAATTAATGTCATATATAACAAACATTTGACAAAGAATACTCTACACGAAACCGTCATTGTGTTTACCTGTATTTAGCCACGGAATACTGTAGATATTAAAAAAAATGCTGTGAAACATCACTGTGGTTACAGATACCATTAAAATGCCTGTAAAATGGAGTGAAAGACAAAGTTTATTGAGTGTAACTGCTAGAACAGGGTCTCAGCTTGAAGTGTATTCAAGTGGGACAACTTTCAGAACGACTTGCTAGTTCCCAAATTTTTGCCTCTTCCCCACTCCCCCTCCCATGCTTAAAGTGTAGTTGGTAACAAGTTATAGTAACTTGCAATGACCTTTGAATGAGTTTTCTTGTTCTGTGAGATGCAGATTCATCTCTGCCCTTCCGGTATCTACGTGCTCTGCCAACAGGAAACAGTACTTCAAGGGAAGTGACTCAGGCGTGCACAGCAGCACGGTTCTCTTTGTATCATGCAGATATGACTGACCCCAGATCCAGTGAGAAAATTACTAGGAAAACAAGCACGTTATTACAGAGTTAAGACTTATGTTTCAAGTTATATTCTCAGGGGCATTTTTTAAAGAAAAAACTATTTACTAAAATAAAGCTAGAGGGAGTTGTAGGGAAGCATGAAACTAAGGGGGAGTAAGAGGGACCCTGGCTACAGTGTTTCCAAGTGGTGAGGGGTCTGTCTCGTAAATTTCATTAATTTCAAAATAAACTTTAAGATAGGACAGAAGGACACAACCAACCTTCTGAATTAAAAAAGGTTTTCCCTGGGCCAAATGTCAAGCCAAGAAGAGCAACCCAACTCCTAACATGTTTCACCAACTGGACTGTCAGCATGATACACCTGCAAGAGCAGAGATGTCTACCCTCACCCCTGGAAGGAACGTGTCTGAAGGTGATGTGCATTATATTTCAAATATGTTCAGAAAGAAAAGGCACACAGACTAATTACAGGGTGATCACCTTCATTAGTCAGCTATAGAAGTCCAGTGACAAATTTAAATCAGGACCCCAATTATAGGATGATGTTCCCACCACTCAAGGAAACAAATATGCTTAGATGTAACTTCATCCATGATTACGGCGAAGCCAGAGCCCTTTTCCTCATCCTCTGACTTGTTTTGTTCATCACAGTTCTTTAAATGCTTCCTTTTTCATTCACAGGTTCCTTTCCAGAGCTGGTGGGTAAGGGCAGGAGAGCAGAAATTATCTGATGACAAAACTTAAAAGTCCCCCAACAATACCAAACCCACAGCAGACAGCTTCAAGTTCTCCCTCTAAGGCCGTTCTATGCTGTCCTCCTTCCGTGAGTAGGATTCAGCATACTCTTGGGACAAAATTTTCCAATGAATCTTATTTGAAAACCAACAGCTACAGGTTTTTAACTCTTGCACACTACAGTTCAAAACAGAAAATGTAATGGCATGGAAGAAAATTCTGAGATATCTTCCACAAAACATGTTTATACTCATATTTATCTTTCATTTGGTGATGAAAACTGCTGCAAAAGCTCTCCATTTCAGCAGCAAATATGAGCTAAGATCTCAAGCCTTGCTTGCACAACTCTAGGTAAGGTCTTTACAAGTCATTAGTAAACAGCCTGAATTTTCCTGAAAGTCACAAGAATGAAACCCAAACTCCCGTGTTTTCATGAAGAGGGCAGCACTTCTGGACATGGTAGCAGCGATGTACCATTCAGCGTAAAGACAAACTTTTTCACCAGGGAAAATTATGTTCTCTCCCATGGCACAGAGCAAAAAGTCTCTCTTCAAGGTATAAAAGAAGAACTCATTGCAAAATATTAGCTCTGCCAGTACTAATATACTAATCCTCCTGCTCTAGTAAAGACAGAGTGAGATGAGACCTATCACCGCCTGGCATAGAACACATGTATTTTTATACATGTATTCTGGTCTGTATTTTTTATAGAGCAGGGGATCATGCCAGTAAGACTTCCTAAATAAACTGCTGGAAGCAAGATATCACATGGGAAAATACCTGGACTCCAGTTACAGGGAGAAATTTCTTACTCAAGGCAGTTAGAAGTGCTTAGCGGTGGAGGCTCATAAATTACACTCTTACAGAGTTGCCAAGCTGTCTAATTGTACTGGAGTATTAAGTCAGTGCAGCAGACCCAAGTCGCAATTAAAAGGAGATGGCATCATTTAGAGTCATTGCTTTTTCCTCCTTCTTCTGAGTCTTTTTACTGTGTGTCCTCTTTTGATTAGACTTTCTCATATGCTTTCTCTGGCTTGTAAATAGATCTTTGAAGTGGTTGCACGACTGTGGATGGAGGAAGCTGGTGGGACAGTGTGGGGACAGGGCAGAATTTCCCCTCTGGCCACCACTGCACAGGGAAATCAGCCTGATCTGCTTAGGAAGCCACAGCTCCAGGGAGAAATACACAACAAACATGCCAGAAAGATAGGGGTGGAGATCTTCCATTTAGACTTTCAATTCTGGAGCCATTCCAGGCCCAGCCTGTGCTCAAGGCATCTGTCATCAGAGAGCAGTAGCACGATGGAAAAGTTCAGCTGTTTCCTTTTCCCTGGATAAACCACAAAGCAGAGCTCTGGCCGTTTTCAGGCTCCGGTTCCTTCTGCACCCCTCTCCCACAGAGACAGAACTCAAGTCTTTAGCTTGGCACCTGCAGTATTAAACAGAGTGTAGAAAGTGGTTTTCACCACCCAGGCAGCCTTAATGACCTACACTACACCTGAAAGACTGATGGCTTCAAATGTGAGAACATGCAAATTTAATGTCATCGGTGCTGGATAGGAAGCAACAACTCTTTGGAACAGAGCACAACCCTTGTGATGAGGGCTCCTCAGTGAAACTTCTGCCTAAGCATTTAGTGCTAGTAACTGAGAGTGAGTAATGGCTATGCACAGTTCGACACACTTCACTCAAATACACAGAATGTGGAAGCAAGGGGAAGGAGGGGAACTGAAATAAACACTTTACAGTCCAAACCTGCAAAGAGCAGTAACAAATGACTCCTCGAGCAAACGTAAATGTTCGTTATACGAAAGTAATGCGCACCCACAAAAGCACATTCTTTTTGTTAGTTTGCATCAAGTCCTTTCACACTAGCCATTGCAAGAGCTGAGCACAAACTCCGTAAGTCACAACCATATTCAGTCTAAAAATTCAGACATCCCATTTTATGCAAATACTCAGAGATCGGAGCATCCACTCCAACCCCCATCCCTTCCCAGGACTGTGTACTCCATCTGCCCGTTCTGTAGACCATGTTTGTGCAAGGGTTTCAAGGGTTTTTGTGGTAATATTCTTTGTTTGGGTAATAGTCCTCCCTCCCTTCAAGGTGGTATCATGTTGTCTGCCCTGTTATTGTTTCAGGCTAAGGAAGAAAGGCTGCCAGAAGCAAAGCAATGTTTGAGAAAAGGCTGGCTCCTAACCCATTTTACATTATATTCACATAAAATTCTCAAGTTGAAGCTGAAGGACATTCCTAGAAGTTTTAACTCCTGCTTCAAGAAGTCTTGCAGTCATACCTAGACCTTTTCCACAACATGCAGTTTCTACAAGTACCTACAAGATTTCAGTTACTTCAAGTTGTTTTTTTTTAAGGCAAGTGCTAAATTTTGAAGGAGCTGAAAAATTCTTTCTCCAGTTTTAGGAAACTGCCACTGAGGAGGGCCAACAGTTTACAGGTTTCTGGGGTTTTTTTTGGCTTTTTTTAAACTTCTCCATGAAGCTGTAACACAGAACTTATTTTTTATAACACACACACACACACACACACACACACACTTACTTATTTAAAGACGTGGGCATTACTGGTTAACAAAGTTCGTGGTAGCAAGAAGTTAGAATGAAAAAGAGTAGAAAATGGAGAAGGCTGGACATACCCACCTTTATGTAAATCAGTTCATGCAACACTGTTTGTGATAGCTTGCATAGTACCAAGCACCTTATGTCAAGTATAATCCTAAGAGGTGGTGTGGAAAGACAGAAGAACATGCCATCAGAAATTTAAACATACTGAGAAACTGAAAGCCACAGAAAGCAAATTAAGGAGATGACTTAACAGTGTACTAAAGAAAGAAGGGAAGAGAGCAGCTTACTACCTCCTTTTCTCTCCAGTTCAGGAAGCTACAGAACATTTGGAAACTTACAGAGAGAAGAAAAACATTATACTTTTCTCCACAGGTAATTAGATTGCAAAACCTTTCATTACAAGAAATTACTCGGTCTAAGGTCAACAATACTCAGTTACTCCGATAAGCAAAAATGCTGACAGGGTTTTACATATCCAGCTGATCTCTAAATACGTAAGGTAGAGATGCATCCCAGGGTAGGACAACTTACACACGAGGGATTTCTCATGTTTCACCCCGACCATTGGACACCAGTCACTCTTAAAGGAGACAGCTTGCTGGAGCAGGTGGATGGGCAGCGCTGCTCGATGATCCAGCTGCAGCCTGACAGCGCTGGAGCAGCTGAGAGACCTCTCACGTGCTGCTTTTCCCAGCACCTGCGCTGCTCCTGCAGAACCGATCCAGCCGCACTGCTGGAGATGCCGGAGTCCGCGTTGCACGGGCAGTTTCCACTCCACTTAAAAAGCTTCAAAACATGTTCTGAAGGCTGCAAGATTTCATGCTTGCTCTCCAAGAATAAATCATAATAATAAATCACTTTCACATAGATGGTTTCGGTAATTAGAAATAATAGCTTGGATGAGGGAAAAGGGAAAGCTTGGAAACTCAAATGGCTTTTTATTTTGAATAAACATATAAGGCACTTTAAAATACAGCCATATTGTAAGGAATTCCTAAACTTGAGTACCTGGATAGAAAAGCACCAAAGTTTCAGAAGCTCTGCATGTGCTCAGTAAGCTGGATAAAGACATCCAGCATATATTCCAGTGATTCCAGTTTTACTTTTATGTCTGGCTCCTCCTCAGCTCTACTTCAGACAATGAAGGCATCCCATTCTGCTGCCAAAAAGAAAAGAGCAGAAAGAATTCCTCAGCTACAGATGACTGCTACGTATTTTATTCCTTTTTTCTTTCTTTCTGCATTAGGTCACCGGGTAATTTTTAGTAATATTCTGTGCTCATAGAAGCTGAGATTTAAAGCCTGCAGAACTTTGTGAAAGCATTGTATCTACAGAAGTTATTACGAGAAGAAAGTATTCTCTGAAATGTTACTTTCTCCACCCAAATTATGTTCTAACATTAAATAATTTGTTAATTTTAAAAACCTATTTTCCAACGAGAATAACATTTCCTATGGCTAGCAGATTACCAAGATGGCTAATTATCACCAACTCTTTCCCATACTTGAGGATTCTTATGCCAATAAACACTTAACTCAAGAATCCCCCAAGGCCTCAGTGTCTTGCAAGCGGAGACTTTGTACTCACATTGATAAAAGAAGTATTATACTGCTTGCTAACCAAACAGTACTTCCTTCCAACACTCTTGACCTCTGTAAAATTGACACTTTTCTTTTAATGGTAACATGATTAAGGGTGTAATTGGAGATCTGTATTTGATGATGCCTCTAGGGTAAGGTTCTCTTAACATCTGAAAAAAATCAAATAAAAGCCTCATACGTAGCTTCAAGTCAATATAAACCAGAAAATCATAAAGGTAAACAGGTGCAAGAAAATGAAATTTTAATCCTTTCTCCTTTCCAAAAAAAATTATTTTAAATAGGTTGTGAAATATTTCCGGGAGTTCTGCCATCTCCCCTATTTATCTTCTGTAGAAGTGTGCACAGACTAAAATCCTGTGCATGACTGGTACTCCTAATCAGGCAGCTCCTTTTGCTAAGGTCTGCCAAAGGAAAGTAAGAAGAAAGTCTGTGTACTATTTTTTTTCTAGTTATCAAAACTGTAAAGGAAAAGACATCAAAGGCCCTGCAAGTGGTATGAAGCATAAAATGAAGAAAGATCTATTATATAGTTACTTGAATTGTCATTGTTGTTGTAATAATCTTTCACACGACACTAATCATGTGAGAATTCTCTTGATACACTCAAAAAAGTAGAAACGCCTTTAGATTTTTCCATGGATAGGAATCATCAGTATCTTGTGAGGAAAAATAAAATGTTCTCAAAAGAGACTTCAATCCCAGTTACTTGCAAAAGTTGTAACCACACTTTTCCAGATTCCTCAATTTGAATATAACATAACATCAGTTTAAGTAAAGACATGCAAGACTGCTAAAAATGGTTTTCTTTTTTTAATTCTAGAGGCTGAGAGGTAAAGAAATTGCATCAAGAAATCATTACAGTTTGCCCACTCTCTTTAAAATTCCCAACACAAGTCTACCAAATATCCTGGTATGCGAAAAATCAGAAGTATTCATGATTCTAATTATATTCTATCACCTTTATGAAAATCTGAGATGCAATAGGTTATGTAAAACACTCTCCACCTTTTTTTAGAACTGAATAAACTACCAGAAAATACTATATAAAAATTTAACATGTATTAAGATATGAAAAACTGCTTTTAAACAATACATCATTTAAGTAATTTTTACGTAGTAACAGACACATATTTGGGGTATTGCATAAATTCATTGCCAGCTAAGCCTCAGACCTCCCCTCTCCCCACATTGGCTGCTGAATTTCTGGAGGGTTACATCCGGCCTGGTATCAGAATACAGCGCAGAGACAAAATACAGTCCCAAACTTCTAACTACAGAAGTCAGTGACTGAGGTTGTAATTACTTCCTCATTAACCTACTTGTGTCCCCTACCTTGAAACCTCATCATAAAATTCTTAAAACCTACCTGGTCTGAAAAAACTTGACTCCACATTTAAAATTACTGAAGAGCTCTTGACTCTCAGGATTACTAACAACTGATTTTGATTTTGGCTTTTTACAAACACCAGCCATGAGAAAACTATCTGAGTATCTAAAAAAATTTACAGAAAGCCAAGGCAAAACAAATTACCTGCCCCTAGTCATCTTTCCTCCACTGCCATGAAGCTCTACACCAAGATTAATAAATAGGTTTATTTCTAATAAGCTTAAGAACAAAATAATCAAGCTCAGTAACTCTTCTTGGGGAGCTGCATCACGTGTCCTACAATTGTAAGAGCTTCACGGGCTCTAATTTATCCCACAGGAACTTCCATACTACGTCCTTGGTAAAAGATGTACAAGATGTTGCATGTAGAACAAAGACATGAAAGGGGATCCCCACTGTCAGTATTTAAAATACTGAGCATTTAAACTCATTGCCCAAAGACTTACTTAGCTGGGGCTGGGAAACATCTTCCCTGGGAAATCCTAAATTTCTAGTGAAACAGACATGATTTATATTACACAGTGTGGAAGACACTTTGGGAAAAGTTCAATCCCTAGAATGGCTAGAGAGCTACTTTGGACAGTTCAGCACTTTATTTAAGCAGATACAAAAGCATGTCTTTTATCTCTTCTCCAAAACCTTACTAGGCAACAAGCTTGTTGAGCTTCACAGTACTTCCCTTGGTGGGATCAATCTTCTGATCTTGTATCTTCTGCTACAGTGCTGTGATCCAAGCCACTGTAGGAAACTGTCTTTTACATCACAGAATCACAGAATGCTTAGAGTTGGGAGGGACCACCAGTGGGCTCATCTGGTCTCACATCCTTGCTCAAGCAGGACCATCCCAAGGCACATTGCACACGCATGTGTCCAGATGGTTTTTGAATCATCTCCAGTGAGGGAGACTCGACAGCCTCTCTGGGCAATCTGTGCCAGTGCTCAGTCACCTGCACAGTCAAGTTCTTCCTCACGTTCAGGTGGAACTTCCTGTGCATCAGTTTCTGCCCGCTGCCTCTTGTCCTATTGCTTGGCATCACTGAGCAGAGCCTGGCTCCATCTTCTTGTCACCCTCCCTTCAGACACTTAAGAGACATTGATGAGTCCCCCCCTCTGTTGTCTCCTCTTGAGGCTTAAGAGGCCCAGCACCCTCAGTCTTTCCTTGTAAGAGATGCTCCAGTCCCCTCACTGCCCTTGTGGCCTCTGCTGGACGTGCTCCAGGAGCTCCACGTCTCTCTCATGCTGAGGAGCCCAGAACTGGACACAGCATCCAGATGTGCCTCACCAGGGCTGAGGGGCAGGATCACTTCCCTCAACCTCCTGGCAATGCTCTTCCTACTGTACCCCGGGATACCATTGGCCTTCTTGGCCACAAGGTCATTGCTGGCTCATGGACAGCTTATTGTCCACCAGGACCCCCACGTCCTTCTCAGAAAGATACTCTTGCCATGCCTACAGATATTCTATTGATCAAAAGACTAGAATCAGTACCCTGAATCCTGAGATGCTTCAAATTCAAGGTATTTCCATGAGACTGTCTTTTTAAAATTTAAACCAAAGATCAGTCAGAATGGAGATGTGCTCTATAATTAATAAAAAAATAACTATATTCTCTGTGCTGTGTAATAATTTTACTGAACAAATAGCTCTCAAGATGTACTTTTCATAATTTTTATATACAAAAACTATACTAGAAGAATAAAGCTTTAAGAAATGATTTTACAGAATATGTTGCAATTGATCATGGCATAACATGTTCCCAGATATCGATACCAAACTCACAAATCAGAAGCAGCTTCATGGAGCATTTAAAATGTTAACATGCCTTCCCATCTTTGCAAATACAAATGATTTTTAAGATGCCCCACTCTTCAGCAGCACTTAGCTTTCACCCAATGCACATTACTTTACAAACAAGCACTGAAATCCTGAAGGTCTGATTTCGGGACAACATTCAGCATTGCCTCAGATATTTATTACATGATAAACTAATTTACTAAATGGAAAGTTTCTCTTATGTAATTCTTTGGGTAAATTAAACACATTTAGTTAAAGACAACACACAAATATAACTTATAAGGTATCTTCTCCAAACAATGAGTTTGTGCTAACATGCAGAGTAACACTACTTGCGCAATTTAACTGTTGCAGCTTTTAAAGCATTTGCAAACCATAGCTAGTACATTTTCTCCTTGACTATTTGATTCAGGGGCTATAGCAGTTAAAATACAATGTTAGCATTTTCAAGGCTACATTAAATTAAAATGTAATCATACTAATCATCATTTACTTTTTTGTACCTAATTATTCCATTGTAGTCACATTTCATTAAATCAAACAGATAAAGAAAGTTCAGAAGACTAAGTGTGAGTGATTGTGCTTTATGCATTAATTCTAATGTGTCTCTAAAAAAAAGGCAAACAAACCCATCCCAACTTAACCAAATTTTAAGAATCTGTCATAAAGGTATCAAAAAGCCCAAACCCTTGAGTTGCCAAAACATTAGCAAGAACGAAGTTTCTGAAATATGCAAGTGTGATTACATTTTGAATTTTCCCATTTTAAAGCCTTACTTTCACTGATGTAATGTAATTAGTTTTTACATCCCTTCTTGTTTTCCTTTAGATCACAGCAGAACTCAAATCTTCAAGTGTGAGTGATTACTCACGCTTACTCTAAATGGCAGACAACACAACTTACAGAAACCTGGACCAAGACTACAGTAGTTACAAAACGCAAAACTAGGTTAACAGATATACCTTCTTTAGGATAATACATAAGAAAGGGTTTAGGAACTCTGTATCAAAACTCATTTCAGATTATGTGGTGTTTTCTCCTCCTCCCTTCCACAGGTCTGTGAAATAAGGTGGGAAACATGTTCTCTTCAATATTCAGTCCGGTAAGAGTTTAGCTGCAAAATGATTATAGTTGCATAAATATAAAACCAGATGATAAAGCAAAATATTTTAATTAGTAAGCCAATCATAAATAAATTCACCTAAAATTAACAGAAGCAGCAGCTGTATTCCTTCTATACTGATACTTTTTAAATCATGTTTTAATAGTCAACTTCATTGTCTAGCCTGGGACAAAACAATTCATCATCATCGAGCACTCAACAATTCTGCACAATGAGCTAGGTCCTTTTTTTTAGTTACATTTTTTACATTTTCTTTACAAATGTAATACTTATGTACATTATGTATTTTATTTCTACAATTGATTTACTTTACTGAAACTCTACAACTTTCACAGGGAATTTGCTGAAGTCTTTAGCAAATATGAATCATTCCTTTTAAAAAGAAATTCATATAAACAACCAACATACATCACTGCCCTTTGACATCTCTGTTAAGGATTTGGATCTGGAAAGGCTACTATAATAAATGTAAGAAAAAAGGCTTTACCTAATTGTACATTTTGTTAAGAAATATCATCCCACATAGCTACATAAATTCACCAGCTTGCAATAAACAGAGCACCATACTGCTGCACAACTGGAAACGTGTACAAACCAATTTTAAAGTTTACTAGTGAAACAGCTTCATCACTTGTAGCACTTTTAGACTGAAGGAAATCTGCAAAATTCTTTTGGAAATGTATACTCCTTTAGCTGTAAAGCTTCCAAAACAGTGCTGGTCACTGTATATTGTGAAGAACAAGCATCCACTTCTGTAACTTCCCATGTGCTTCTCTTGGCCCATGCTTCTGTCTGAAGTCAGACTTTTTGCTCTACCTATTCCTTGGTCACTTACAAATCTGCTGTTGAATATTAAGTAGGAATTCATAATATGAGAAAGCTGCTTCTGTCCGATCCTCAATTAAATGCTGAAAAAAATCTGTTTTGGCAGGGTTCTCATCTCTGAAAGAAGAAAGGAAGGTATTGAGCAAAATCAAACTTCAAGCAAAAAAATTCACTGCAAATTCAAACAGAGGGATAAGTTCTAATAAATTGCTTACTGTCATTTGGAATATAAATTCAGTCCAAAGATATTACAATTGCAAATAACCCAAAGTCTAGAAAAACACTTGAAGTTTGAAATACACTATCAAACAACAGCATCTTTTTAAGTATATAAAATGGTAGAAAAGCAGGTGAAGTTCAGCACTTAAAATATCTTGTAGAAACACAAAAAAGGAAATATAAAAATTATTTTGTTTTTGAAGTTAACAAATACACTGGTGACAATGAAAAAATGCAAAACTTCCACCTCTACTTACATGTAATCTCAATCTCAATCCCCTCCCCAGACTTTCTTGGCAACAGAGTTGAAAAGGTAAACATGTCAAAGACCTCGTATCCCAAATCACTGCCCCCATAAAAATTTGCTGGAACACAGTCCTCTGTTCTGGTATTGTGCAGCATGCAGTAGAGCTCTCCTATTTATTATGGTCTCTCAGAACTTCATGCAAGTCAAGCAGCAGCCACAATGCCAACAGCTCAAGAGCTTCAGTCCTATATTTCAGCATCATTTCTCTGAGCAAGTCATGATACTCTCTAAAAAGTGATCTCCCATGCGGCTCAGTAAAATGAGTACTTTACAAGTGAAATGTAACCCCAAGTATAATCACTTTATAGAATTTAAACCTCCTTAAGCAAGTCATGACTTGAAAAGGCTTCAGAACTTGCCTCATCTATCATAAATCAACTGCTGTCCTAGAGATCTCAGTAACAAATACACACAATTATTAAACCATCTACAGATTACTAACTTTACTTGAATCTTTTTTATACGCATATAATGAAGTTATAAAAGCTGTACCAGCAACTAACCTCGTTAACACCACCGATCATAAGGACATCCACTGCGGTTTAGTATATTCCTAACATAAAAATATGCAACTAATTCCTACCAATAAAACTATTAGCAACTGAATTTGCACTAGATTCAAAGATAACCTTTGTCACTAGACAGTTTTAGAAACAGCACTATATCAGCTGGAAAGATGATGTCTTTCAGTTTCTTCCAAGACAGATATACTCACTTTTCATCAGTCTTAATTAGAAACTGTAAATACAAGCTGCTAGCAACAACTCAGTACATAACAGGAATACTTACTTTATTACCTGAAGAACTGGACTTAAAGGTCTACTATCTCTAAGCCAAGATATAAAAGATCGTGTCCTTTCCGAAGAAGGTGCATCCACCTCAGGAAGCTGTGTCTGGTTGAAGGTAATTGAAAGAAACCATCACCTTTTATTATCAAAACTATTAAAAAAAACCAGATCCTAGAAGTCGTAACATGACTCAAGCCACAGTTTCTGTTAAGAAATTACCAACCATGGATTAACATACACAGATGTTTTTCTCCAGCTTAAAGGACAACACCTCATAATATCTGAGGTGCACTGCCATCTAGGAAAGAGTACATCTTAAACTGTGTTTTAAGTGCAAAAGATTTTAGACAGCAAGGTCATCTTTTCAAAATGCTGCTTTTGCAGTCTTGCCTGTATCTTCCTCTGTCAATCAAGTTTCTACACGCTGCACTTTGCATCACTGAAGAAACAAGAAGTGAAATCTCAATTTTATGTAAACGTCTATGGAAAAATGCTACTGGATTATTTGGTTAGGGAATAAGCTGAAAAAAATAGACTTAAAGACTTGAGCAATTCACTGAGCTAAATATACCAACTCTTCAGACAATTTGACACTTTAAGACAATTAACATGACATAAAGGAATTTATTTCAAGTAAAGTAGTTCCACTGCTACCTTTGTAGAACGAGGGCATAATTTAAAAGAAAAGATAACTTTATGTAAGTTTTTGTCTCATTTTCATTATAATAGATGCTATATAACCATTAGAAAAAAATTCTCACCCCTCCGTTATCCAGGTTCTTCCTGGAAACTCTATTAACTAAAACTTACCACTAGCTGGTCATAGGGGACAGTTTTAAATTGCTAATACATGCAAAATGCAAAACTCTGAACAAGCAGTCCAGTTTTATAGTAGTCTTATAGCTTACCTCTCTTAACCTGTTCTTCACTTTCCTCCTTGATAATATGCAACTATAAGCAGAAAATATCTACCTATGTGTTTCTATACTGACGTATTTTTGGTGCTATCTCGATATAACCATTTGATTCTGAACTTTCCTAGAGTGTCTTAAAGGGTCCATCCTTACCTGCCAATTGTTGATATTATGGAATCACTAGTCACTGAAGAGGAGACTTCTCTTTAATTGCTGTTCTGTTTCATGCACTAGACTATAGGTACAGGTTACAACACAAAACCCCTCCACCAAAACACACATCTAATAGCTAAAAGTCTCTCATTTTAACATTGAGTCAAGGCTTGGAAGCCAAGCAAAACTTAGCTCTTGCCATTACTTAAAAGCCTATTGTGTCATACCACAGATTTGGTATCTTATACCAGGTTCAAAGAACACAAGGCTTCTGAAAACTATTGCATCAATGAGGTTATTATAATCTTAATCATTAACACATCTGAATAGATAATTTTTGTATTCATCCTGTGAAATTACCTCCTATTCTTGTGAATGCACATAGACTTCCATTAAAATAACAAAAGCATTATGTTAAAGAGCAACTGTTTGGCATTTCATGAATGCTACAATTTACATGCTTACATTCTTGCCTTGAAAACATCTGACAACTTCTGCCTGGCTCCTATGAAGCTGACAAGAGGTTAGAAGGCACCTAACTAGAAAAAACCCCACCCTAACTCATAGTTAAATAATTAAAAACTGAAAATGCAGAAATAACTAGATTAAATGCACATTCCAAGTGTAAGCACTATACAGCTCAACTCATTAAAATGCCTACCATTTTCTGTGGCACTGATGCATAGTTTGGGTATCCAAGGACATCTTTTATGAAGTTGTTATCACAGTTTTTTCCAATCCAAAGGTAAAAAATCTGTAAGATGTCAGAATCAGTTTTAGTAAAGGCCCTGCATACATTTTACAGAAACAGGCAAGGGGTGCTGCAATAGGAACAATACCAGAATAGTAACTTCCATGCAAATAAATCACTTGAGTATTCCAGTTGCAATTCAGACATACATGTCTATATTCCTAAGTGTGTAAATAATCAGTACATTGGTAACACTTAGAGTAAGGTCATTAAATATAAAAAATATATATAGGTAGAATTCAAATACTGAAAGAACGAGGTTGCAGGACGAGGTTGCAGGACACATTTATAATGCAACAGTTAATGCAGTAACTTCCCATGGTACCTCCTTAAATGAAACCCCTCAAATTATTTGAAGTCACATCACTCTGTAGGTTACTGCACACTGGCTTTCCAATCTAAACATGTAGTAAAGCACCAATTATCAAAGCTTATAGCAGTAATTATTTCAGAAGTCTGGACACAAAAGCTAGTTTTACATTCACACTCAGCCCTGAAGTGATTCAAGGTTAAAAGCACCTACTGGACTGCCACTGGAGTGGCATAATGCTTTATGCAACTGAGTGTGTTTTAGTGCAATTTCTACAAATACCTTAAGCTGTATCTACAGATTTTGTTCACTGTCCAATTCCCTCTCACTTACAGCTCTTAAGTAACACAGGCCACAAATCATAAACCTGCTCTTTGTGGGTAACTGAGAACATTCCTGAAACAAGTGTTTTGTTAAATACTCTAGTATATGCAATTTAATAGCCATTAGAAGAAATTCTGGAAAATAAAAATACTTAAATTCCAGAAAAAACACTTTGATGTGAACTTTTGGTATATTGTGATCAGTCTTGCAGGGGAAAAAAAAAAAAATCAACCTCTGTAGACTCACAGATACTTCTCAGATCAAAATATGAAAACTTTTCACTAGAACACAGATTACTGTCAGGTTACCTGGAATGCTGATTCACAACACTCTTATTGCTGAGAGCTGACTGGTTTTAATAACACAGCAGGCACTGCCTTTTTTTTTTCCCCATAAAAAATTTTTAAAAAATGAATGTGTAAAATTTTAACTTACTGAACCACAATCCATAAGAAAAGCTCCTTCTCTTGTCAACTTCTCTGCAGACAACTTCTGAAGAGGTGGCTGAGGAACAACTCTGTCATTTACATGTATTGTACTCTGTAACAAAAAAACCAATAATACTAGAATTTTACCTTTAAAGGTAACACAAAACAGGAAAAACTCCTTCAATCTCTAGTAAAATTTTGAGGATTCTCATATAACAAAATACTATGTTAAGCCTAAAATGATTATGCACATCAAACAGTTCTAGAATGTTACTTATTCTAAAGGCTACTTAAATACCTAAAATATAATAATGCAAGTTAATTTAAATTGCTTATGTAATATTTTTGATGCTACAGATGTCAAAATTTCCAAAGAATTTCTAGTGTTGACACTTAAGTTTTTGTCAAACAACCTCTGGTTTTCTTTCCATTGCATTCAATTTCTCTAGAAATGTTGTAAGAGCAGAAAACCATCAGGTTCTACTCCCTATAAGGAATGGTTCACTATTTAACTGCATTCAGTTAACAGGAAGTCTCCTGATTTAACATCCTGCCTGAAGAGATCCTTGGGTTTGTCCATAGAGCACTATAACGGACCTGACTAAAGAATCTGGCTGTTTGCACTGACATTATTAAAAAATAACCTGCCTTCCTCTCCTCAGCAATCAACCAAACAAAAACAATAATAAAAAAACCATGGACCCAACCCCCCAGTATTTTCAGATTAAAGCTGCTTCCCCCTCCAATATAAAAACAGGCCAGATATCTCAAGAATCTCTGAAGCACGCTGCAAATAATATAGGGAAAAAATAGTTTACCAACTAAGCACATGTCCATGTAGTAAAAATTATTCAAAAAAAAAAAATCACTATTTAAAAATTTCATACTATAATGCCACAGATTAGCAGCTTTTGGGGATTTATACGTAATTATGAAAATCAAGCTACTAAATTCCATTTGGGAAAGTTCCAGGCTTTACTCAATACTCTCAAGAATCAAATGTTAAGAGAAAAGAAAACCAACAAAAACATTTAAAAAGAATACTGTAATATATCACACAGAATTTTTTAAAGAAACAAGAAATTGAAGAGCAGCCTGTCACAAATACTTTAAACTAAAGTAGTACTAAATGCCAGATTAGCATTCTGTTATGATATAAAATCTGGTTTGTCAATTAGTTTCAGTAGGTAAAATAAGCCCTATTTTTTTTATTATTGTACTCAAAATAGCTGATCTGAAAGACTTTGCTAATAAAACTGGGTCTCCTAAAGACACTGCTGATTCTTTAGAGCACAAGTACACTGAACACAGTGGTTAAATTTAAGTGCCACAAAAAGAACTTTACAAGGCCAGTTGAAGTTGGCATCTAAAAGACTGAGGGGTGAAGTATAAGAAGAATAACTCCAGTGAAGAACACTGAGTTTAGACTCACCTATTTGAGTTCATGAAACACCTTAAAAGAAACTTTAAGACTACAAATAGCTCAGAGGTTGTGCTGAACAATACAATACCACCACAACAGAAACTATTCAGTGTACCATAGAAACAAAGTCCTACATATACTTTTCCAAAACTAGGGACTAAAAAAACTCATAAAAACTTACTTATAAAACCCTTTATTTTTGCAATTATAACTAACTTTGACCCTAAATAAAATTTGATCTTGCTTCTCACTATTAAAAAAATGCATCCATTTCCTAGGCTACGTCTGTAGAGGATGAACTAACAAAACCTAGTCTCGTACATGGAATACTCTCTCAGTCTGATCATAACCATCTAGAAGTACAATTCTGTTTTATCCACTTCAGTCTGAGAAACCACTGGAAGGTTGTTATTGCAGACAACTGTATCTGATTTCTCTATGTAAAACCTTGAATCATCCATCAGATCTACAACACCCATTTATCACAGACAGTTCTAAATAATAAAAACACACTGAAGATGTTTCCAATACATATGATTTTCTTTGCTTTCTTTGTATAATAAAAAATTATGGAATTACAGTGGTCATTGAAACAAGATGAAGTAAAACCACAGTTCTGCTTACATCACGTACTTGGAAATCAAAACTTGAAAATAATGTTTTTCTTGATTTTTTTATAACTTAGTAAAAATGCTCTGTTTATATTACAATAACAACATAAAATTACTGCAGCACAACACCAAGTTTAATGGGCCATTAAAACTAGACAATGCTATAACCAGGCTTCATACATTACCTCATCAGTCAGCTTGTCTATTCTGTACAAGTTGGGATGTATCATCTTCATCAAATGAACAAGAGGCTGGCTCTTCATCTGGCACATTGCATAGACACGATCATCCAAGCGTGTACTTGTGCCTGTTCTGAAGGCTTTCTGCAGGAGAACAACATCACTACTCAAACAAATCCTGTATTTTAGGTCACGTGTAAGAGTGTATTTCAGACTTTTGAAACTGTCAAGCAAAGGTGGCAAAGCTTTTGTATAAAAATGTATCTTATTGATAGAATCTTAATCATAGACCTTGAGCAAAATATATTTAAAACATAATCCAATGTCCCTTCTTACTGATGAAAGGAGAATACATTTCTCCCTCAGTTTGTCTAAAATTTGCATGCAATTGGGCCAGCGTTTCTCATTTTTATTCTCGACAAATGATACTGGCCCATGAAACTCACTGATGCAAGCCATCATAGGAAAGATATGAGACAAGCAGAGTTCAGGCAAGGTGTATATATGTGCACAAGATTAACTCTGAATTTACAGTAGTAAGAATCCAGTGTTAAAGAAAAGCTTTGGAAGGGAAACATACTTCCATGTTTCACAGGAGAAACTAGACTTTCATAGGATAAAATTTATTTTTTCCTAATGAATTTTTTTAGATTTCCTTTAGAAGCAATTGGTACACAACTGCTGTGAGAAGCAACACAATGAAGTAAACATCATATTCTGACTCAGTGGAGAACATTCCTATAATCAAAATTCATATTCACTTCTGCAACAAAACTAAGGACATCACTCCTCCTTGGTTGCCACAAGCATTTTGATTTTGGTTTCTGTATATGCCAGGTTTTATTATTGTTAATAAAGATAATAAAAAACCCAAACCTAAACAACTTTTCTCAACCACTCTAATTTCTGTCTTTTACACAGCTTTTCTTGATAATAAATGGTCTGCTTTTTCCCTGCCATTAACTGCATTTGTTATGCAAGTATCAAAAGATCATAATCAGTATATTAGAGACTGAAGAAATCATTAAACTGAAGAAAATAAATTACTATGGTTAGATCTCTTACCAAACTTATATAAAGGCTTATTCATCATAAGAGAACCAAGAACTGTCAAGACATGAAAACCTTCAAGATGTGAGATCTATTTGTAACAAAACCCTGCAGGAAGCTCTATCTTTTTAAGTCTGATGTTCATTAAGCCAAACAAAGATATCATTAAAAAAAAAAAAGTACTAACTACTTCTATGTGAACTTTTAACTATATCATTTGAGTTTCTGTAATAAATTTCACTGTTATCTCCATGGAAACTCATTTTTCTTCTTGGAACTTTTAAGTACAAAGAATATGTATTGCAAAATACTTGACTTGTTTTTTGCTTCACAAAATAAAAATGAAGAAGTACTAATAAGCAGTTTCCAACAATGTAGCTTTATGGGCTACACTAATTAGCTGACAAAATCTGAGAAATGCTAGTTGTAAATTATATATTTATTTTCATTGTAAAACAATATAAAACAAAACATAAGAAATTCAAATTCAAGCAAACTAATAAATGATTCAGACATTAACAATTTAAAAGAAGCTACTATAGTCATCTTCTGCATTAAAGTCCTGTCTGCATGAAGATGATAATCCAATTTCCATAATTTTAGAGAAGTGCAGACATTGCTTGACTTAGAACTGAAGAATTCCTCAAATGGAACAAGGAGCTAAACATCAAACAGTAATCCACTACATTATACATACCTGTTTGAGAAGAGCCAAAATATAGAGTGGAAAGAGCTTGAGGGAATTTGGTGCTATCAGCATGGACTGCTGCAGGTTTGAGGCAGTTGACATGTATGCTGCCAAGGAGTCCACCACGGCATTGACTAAGGCATCTCTTGCATCTGCAAGGCTGGATGAAACTGAGCGATCCACAGCTGGTGGGTGAGAAGGATAGAAGAAGTTACCAGAAATGGCCTCACTCATTCCCTTGAATTTTGAAAGATTTAGTTGTGCTTCTGGGTTATGTTTTAAGACTAAAAAATCCACATCTGTGGTCCTAATTTTCTTTAGGAGTAAATCAGATGACTGTCCATACAGAAACTCACTTTCACAATGCTTAAAAATATAGTGTAGCTAATTTCAGCTCCATAGTTTGTATGCTTGGAGAATTAAAAGAAAATTTTTAAGCAATCATACATAGTAGAGTCTAAATATAACTCCTGTTTTAAACCTTATACAAACAATTTAGCTGTTGCTGAAATTCTGTTACCCAGCCTCCAAGATAAAATTTGCAGCAATTAATTTTGATTTTTTTTTTTGCCCCCTACAAGATATTTCTTCAATTAGTTCAGTGGCATAATTGTGATTAGTGTAAATGCAGCTTCTTCTTTCTCTGCTGAGCAAGGGCTGCAAATCCTTTGGTTAGAGGAAGCCACCTGCTGGACTGAATGTGCATTTAAGAGGAGATCACAGAATGGTTTGGGTTGGAAGGGACCTTCAAGCTCATCTAGTTCCAACCCCAAAAGACAGAGAATTACAATTTATTTCTTCTAACTGATTTCACTATTAATATACAATATAGCACATAGTAAAATACTCCACAGAGTCCTACATATTTAACAGCAGAGATCAGTCTATGAAACAGCTACTTATGACCCACAAGTAAGGGATAAGGAAAAATCCTCAACCCTGCAAGAGGATAGAGGGATAGAAAAACAGTATCTCAGATATACTGTTGTCAGAAATTCCCTTTTAGTCTCCAGCAGCTCACCAAACTGAATTACTCTGTTTCTTAAGCAATCCTAGAATGCTAAAGTGTGAGTGAACAACAATAATGGCGATACAAAAATGAGAGTTTTGATCCAAGTGCGTTATGATTCTTTGTTCTTTACTAACCTCCAGAGAACAAAGTAAGAAGGCTCCTTTTAAAAGATTAAAGTCACCTAAGTATTCAGAACAAGGAATATTTCAGTTCACAGTTTCAGTATAACTTTGATTTTGTCATCTTTTGCACTCACAGGCTTCAGTGTGCTGCACTCCTAACTTTTTATAATATCCAGGCTTTGTTCACTACTTCATTTAAATGACCGGCAAAATTAGGAACATGCAAAAAAACATGTGAATCTTCCTGGTCTGTACTCACCCATGTTTGCTAAGAGGCACACGACTGCTTGTACATCTGCTCCTGCATACACATCAGACAGGGAACTCACTACGGGCAAGCAAAGTGTGTGCACTCGAATTCGACGCTCACCTAACAGAAAGAAGTGGAAATCATTATGCATGCTCTTCTAGTAAAAGTAAACAAATTCAGTCATTACAGCATCTCCTCCCGTCTAAGATGCACACATTCTAGAAAACGTACCAGACAGGAAATTCCTGCAACACTGTCTCCCATTCCTGTCTCAACTTCTTCAAATTCTACTCTAAAGCAGCACAAATTGGTAACACAAACTAGCAACATCCACAATAAGTGTCTTGATCCTACAAATGAAGTACACTGATATCCATACCAAAATTTTATGGCATCTTCCACCCTAGAAATTAGCTGCTATTCTTTATTCCCACCCAATGCAGTAACTGCAGCTTGTTCCAATCCATAACAGGTCTGTGTATTTGGACAAAGTGCCTGCCAAACATGTTACTGCTTGTAACAATGGCCAGATTTTTAAGTAAAAGAGTACTGCTCAATCAGCACTATGTCAGATACAGGTGAAATGTTCACATTAAAAAAGTGTTTATAAGGATTTCCATTATGTGATTAACTGCCAACCACGCTTACAAGCTGTGACAAGATCCTCTTAGGGTATAGAGCACAATGAAAGGCTGTGGAACTAACTATACAAACATTACATTCTAAAAAGAAACAAAAAGCCCACTGATCAATTAATTTGAATTTATTTACCTTTGCTGGAAGTATACAAAAGAGCTGTTTGAAAACAAACCAAAGATGTGTCAGTCAGACTTTCCTCTATGGACATTTGTACTGCAAATCCAGCATCAGGATTGACATTGGCAAGGGACAGTAAATCAGTAGACCGAACAAAAAAATTCCCATGGAAAGTGTGTATTGAAAGACCTAGAAGCAGATTAAATAATTCAGAGTGAGGTTAAAACAGCAGGGAAAACTCTTATCAGTAACTAAAACTCACAGCCCTCAAGATGAGATTTAAGAAAACAGTAAAAATTCTATCATGTAGAACCAATTACATGAATCATTAGACATTTCAGCACGATCCTGTACAGTTCATGTTCAATTCTGAACACTCCAAAGTTAATGAAGCCCTTAAACTACACGTCAGCTTATAGTGAGATGCTACCATCAACTACAAATCAAAACAAGGAAACAAACACCAAAAGCTAACTTGACATAAAGGTAACTATCTTACTCTTCAAAGAAAGAGAAATTACATTCAATTTAATGTTGCTAAAGACTAAGCACATTCAAAATGATTACTAACACACTTACACCAACCTTTCCACACGAATCAGCATTTAAGACATACCTTTTGTACATCTTATGCGCATAACTGCTTCAAATCCAATCTTCCTTGTAAGGTATCTTTTCAGGTCTTTTTGCAACTTTTCAACCTGAGCAGGATTATGGCTATGATGGAAAGATGGATAGTAATAGATGCATCCAGCAGAATACTTGGACATGCAAGCTGTGAAGGAAGGAAAGATACAGTTAAGAAGTAAAACTGTAATGTGAAATCAGAACATAAAAATTTTGTCCAGACTTCCACAAGTCACGTCTATGTTCATCTTCTCAGTATCACCTACAGTTACCTTCCAGTTATCTGTAAGACAGTGATAACTGTCCCAGACTCAGGCCACTGAAGACAGAAATGGATCACCCCAATACATAATGACCTAATTATGCATCAAGCTCAATAAGCATCCTACCTTTGGCAGCTAAGACTGAAGTGCTTGCAAAAATATCTAATGGTGTAGAGGCAAAATTAAGTGTGTGTGCAGAGACAAATCTTGGAAAATTCTTGAAAGATGAAAACTCTGTTCTACCCCTATAATTAAACTTCATTTATTCCTTGCCACATTTCTGTTTCCTGTTCTTGAGCAGGAGAATACTTCTCATTTAGAACTCTGAAATCCTATAGTAAGTTGTCTGATACCACCAATGTAATACTTCTGGTCCTTTACTTCTATCAACTTCAGGGTCAATTCCTTTGCAACATGAGCTGCAATTACAGAAGTGCTAAAATATTTACACGATTTAAAAATTCCTGAGATAGCCTGTGTTTTTGGAGAGAGACAACAGTGCAGAAAGAGGGAATGAGGTACTCCTTACCAAGAGAAGCTAGATCAGAATATTGTGAACTTAAGAGAAATAAATCCACAGCAGTCTGCTGGCCAGAGCAGTCCAGTGCCAACTTCTTATAAAAGTCTGTTGCTGGACCAAGATGCTGGACCACCTTTAGTAAATAAATCATACAGGGGAGAGTTAAGACAACAATCATGCTTTTTAGACTTCATGGAACAAAAGACATACTATTCAGCAGCATCTGAGTAACTGATCGCAAACCAATCACAAATAGTTCCAGCTTCTTTTGCTTGCCAAGAAAGATTATGGACCAAAGGCCAAAAGACAGCTCACACACTTCAAAACTACACCACACATACATGTACAAACTAGTGATCTAAAATGCATAAACATAGACATAATTAAAATTTACTGAATTGTTATAAATGAAAACAAAGCACTGATGTGCAGGACTATGCAAGTCAGAAAGACACGGCCAGTCCTTAGTCCCTTGAAATTAGTAATAAGGGAAGTTTTTTACCTTTGTGCTTGACCTTTGATTGGGATCTTCTCTGGAATGCAAAAGCCCCGCTCCCAAAGACGGTAACTGAGTTTGAAACACAGAGATCCGACCACCCGTTGGAGACATCAGTTTAAATGCAGCCTGAAGAGCAGGGCCCAGTGCACTGTGTGTTTCTCTTGTATTGGTGAACATATTTGGTAACGCATTCAGTAGATCTTTTATCAGCTGCAGAACAGAATGAAAGGTGTTTTATGAGATTTTGTAAGCTTGAGTTTTTCTGCTGTTTCTAAATAGCTGTATTGCCATGACTAAAGTGGCAGAATCAGTATCAAATATTTCAGTTTAGCTTTAACACACTAAGGAAAACAAAGTTGTAACTTTAAAAGCTATGATGTATGAAAGAAACAACATGTAATACTTCCATAATGAAAAGTTAGCATTGGATTACATATTATGAAGATAAGCTTGAATTCAAAGTTTAATAGGAACTATTTTGAATATATAACACCTTAAATTTAATGATATATTTTGAGCAATCATACCTCTTTGCTTTCATGGAGATTTACAAGTAAACTATCTGGTGTAGGTAGGAAAATATCTGTAGAGAGAACAGAAAAAACCCCATTCTATTAAAGAAAAGGTAACACTAAAATAGAACAAAACATTTCATTGCCCACTGCTACACACACATCATGAAACAGCCTACTTTTCTAATATGTGTTAGAGAGAGTAATACAAAGCTTGTCTTATTCAAAGCAAAATTAACTTTTGAATTTCACATTTTAAACATCACCTACTCTGTAGGTACTGCAAAACTATTTTTCAAAAAAATACTCTTATTCAATAACATTGACCTAATACCAAATAGTTGAGAGATTCTAACCTTTGCTCTGGGAAAAAAAATAAATAATAGGTTCTCAAAAATTCAACTTCCATTTTCTTTTTACTTACCATCAATATCTGAGACAATCAGCATCTGAGGCTGTGATAAACCTTCTTGCAAGTTGTAAAACTGAACAGTGCTGTCAAACGTTATGAACCCTATTCTTGTTCTTGAATCTCCAGGCAGCCTGAAGCATTAAAAAATAAACTATTAAGCCCTAAATCTCTCTCTCAAGACATATAGTTACTCAGGGCTCCTGCTGATGTTAGCAGAAACTCAGTGCATGTGTAAAGAAGGGAAGGGAGAACATAAGAAGGGACATCTGAAACATGAAGACAAGTAATATTTCCTCAACATTTTCTGAAAAGCTGGGGTAATGACATGGTTTATAAGACCAAGTGTTATAGACAAGCACTCACTAATATACTGATGTTTAGTTCCAAGAGAGAACTTTACAGGTTCATTTAAACATTACACTGACACATGAAAGAAGGCAGCCTTCTCAGTTCTTTAATAGAAAATAGGGCATTCTGCTCTTTCCTAATTCAGAGCCCGCATTCACTAACGTAGTTACAGAGTACTTACAGCTCTAAACCAAAATCCAATGTCTCTACAATGCAACATAATTATTTCTCATGTGGACCGTATTTCGGTGTATGGCATAATACAAAATTAAAGACTACATGGGATTTCTCAAATAAAATATAAAAAATATCATGAAGTGATGAAAATCATGACAGTGACCAAAAGCAATAGAGGCAAATATTGTTGTTGTCATCTGGGTATATAAATGAGGTGGATGCACTGATTTTCTTGTAGACTTTGCATGGGATTTTATGAATTTTCCTAAAATAATTAAGCATGTTTCTGAGAATCTGTTGACAAAATAGCTGCAAAAAACTGAACAAAGAAAAACTGAACCAAAAAGTGGAAGTGAAGATTTTTAATGTATATGTTGGTTTCTTCATGAGAAAACCAAGTTCCCTAAGAAAAACTTGTAGAAAGGAATTGTGGAGGCAAGGCCTCCACAGGCTTAGTTGTCAAAAGGCATGAACACAGTGAAGCTCATTAACCCTCACTCAAAATGCACCAGCAACAATCCCATACATGCTGTCCCAGTGCAAAAATGAAAACACACATAAACTGGGCCAAGTAGATCCAGGTAACTGTGATCTAAAAAAACCAAACTGACAACACAATTCACCTAGGCAATCTCACTCTCGTGGTTACAATGATCCAGTTTGCAGCACCTCAGATGTTTCAGCGCAAGAACCAGACAGTTTAACCACTGTAATTTATTATTTTTGTTGGTCTTGGCAGGGATGAAGAATGCAATTTAAAAATCTTTGTACAATCTGTTAGAAGTTACAGCTAAATATTCCTTGTAGACAAATAAGTAAATTATACGCAGATACACATGCAGGGAAGAAATTCCAGGCAATGGAACTTCTGCCCTTTAGGGACAGAATGTTTAGACACTTTGAAATTTCCTTCAAAATTTTAATTTACAATTCTTCATAACAACATGTTAGCTGATTTGAAAAGGTTATTTATACTCTTACTTGTCTAGGTTTTCCAGCAATGACTGGCAGACTATTGTCAAATATCCAGCTTCCACTGCATTATGAGACACATCTAAAACAAATAAATATACCGCAGGCTGAGGAGGACGAAGCTACAAAGTAAAGAAAAAAAAAAACTACTCAAAAATCATATTCAAAGAAATGTTAGAAGTAATTAGTCATTAAAAAGGGAAGTAGGAAAAGGGAATACTTAGAAAAATGCAAGATATACATGATGCAATAAAGGTAATTTACTAAGCAATATGCAGATAGATTTAACCACAACCTGCAGTGGTTAGTAACTGCCATTTGTAATAAATATAAAATGTTATACTTCAGGAAAAAAAAGAGTATTTTAGTCTCTCCTTCCAACAGTCAAACATGATGAAAGATATGGACTTCTATCTTTTAAATTCCATTGTTCTTTCAGTACATGGACAGTGTGATCCATTAAACAGGGTTAAAGCATTCTACCTACATCCTCCCCCCAAGGACAGGATGTGTAACAAGCTCTGTTTATTCACTGTTAAATGTCTCTGCCACAATGTTTCAATTCAAAGACAAGAGAACAATTTATTTCTGCTGCTGCTAATAATGTCATTAGGAACTAGGCCTTTTCCCAGGCAGACAAGACCACTACCACAGAAATTGTAAGATGACTCCTAATAAGAATAATTTCTTCACAATTACTAACTAGAAATTTGAAGCTGAATTAATTTGCTCACTATTCTATTACTGGTCTTTCAAAACCTCAAAATGAGGGAGAAAGGCAGAAATTACACTGCATCAGATTCAAATCTGACCATGCCACGTTAAACTACACTGGATGACAACACACACTGAATTACCTTTAACTGAAAGGCTTCTGACTGCACATCAGCCAAAACTCAAAATATGAATTCAACTATTCCTTGGTGTTAAGAGGAGCTTCACAGGAAAATTAATACACACCATAGGAGTAATACGCAACATTAATTTCAAGCGCTATTATATTAATATGCAATTGCTGTTGAAGTTACCATGAAAACTTTTTTTTACCATATAGTCTGAGGAAGCAATGAATTCCACTGTAGAATTTTGCACCTCTGGCCGTTTGTGAGGCTCTCCATAAGACCGTGTCAGAGGATTATACATAAATTCTTCAGGAACTATTAAGAAAAAAAAAATTCCCCCCCAAATACAGATTATATTTTGTCAGCAAACAAAAACCATTATTTCAGCTACAAGCAAAGTTAAGTGGGCACATTTCAATTATTGCAACAGCCAAAAGTTAACATTAAGGATACATAAAACAAAGGAACATTTCAAATATCTCAAGCATATCTCTAACATCAAAGTTCAGTAATTAGAAAGAAAAGGGTTATTTTAAACAACAATATATTCCAAACTATAAAACAGCAATGCAAGTAGAGCATTTCACAACAAGCAGCAATCTGTACTGTTTCTCATAACCTCTGGCCTGGATTGCAGTTGTAGCTGTCATTGTGTTTCCATTTGCATATTGCAACAGCAGCCAGTGGGATTAGCTGATTTCATTAGACAAGTAATCAGCATAATATAAATACATTTTCTTCATCTCCCCAAAGATTGCAAAACAATCTTTTGCTCCAAGAAAATGCACAATGCATCTGACTTTAGATGCTTTTCAAAATCTCTGCATCATAAGAACACTGTCACTGTAGTCTATGTTTTAATCTAAAGTATCCCATGGATTGATAGAATGCAAATACTTGACAGAGATTCTATAAATGCAAGCATCTCCTGCTACAGGCACTTACCATCATTAACTCTATAGCACAGGTTGCATTTCCACCGCCTTTGATCAATGAAAGAAACAAAAGGGTTGATATAAGTCCTGCAGGATCTGCATCTCACTATTGTGCTTGATGTTATTACTGGTAATTGCTAAAAACAAACAATGAAAAGTTGTCACAGAGGTATACAATACATTTTATGGAAAACATCACTGTGCAGTACAGTTCATAAAAGCTTCATAAGGCTACATTTTCTATCATCTTTCCTTTTAGCTGTTTAGTTCAATTTCATAGAGTAATTATTATGCCTACTAAAAAAAATTACCCTCTTAAAATCAAAAGAAATAACATTTAATTATTGTCTTAATCTAATCTCAAAATTAAAGATGTAGTAAGTTCTTCAATGAAATTACTTTAAATTACAGCTATTATAGCAAAAGGAATTATGAAAGGTAGGACATCTTTGAGTGACTCTGTATGAAATATGACAAACAGCAAACCTTACACAAAGAACACACATTTTATAAAAGGAAGTTATACCAGATAGTTATTCACATTTTTACATAAATGCTAATAAATTAGATTGAGAGGAGTTGCTTAAAAATTATGAATATAGCTTCAATCTTATATTGTGCTTCCATTCTATTGACAGCAAGTATCAGGCCAGTCACACGTTCAAACCAAGCACCTCTCTCCAGGAGAGCTCTGTAAACACCTTTTCAAGAGGTATCTGACAGTTGTGAGCCCAACACACAGAGTGGCAATTCTTCAGAGAACCATGGGCAAGCAAAGATTTCCAACAACAAAAATAAGAAACATGAACTTCTCCAAAGCTTCTCCCCTGGGAATTTCAATGAAGTAGCAATTTCAAGGCTTTTTTTGCTCTCCTCCTCTCTGACAGGCAATTTTTTGGTACTTCTGTTAAACTTTGGACTTAGAGTTCATTATATTTTATTTTTTGAATAAAAATAGAACAAATGCATATATAAAATAAACACTTTACAAAAATGTAAAGATATTTTACCGTTAGGTCCCTGAAGGGATGCAGCAACAAACCCAAAGGAAGCTTAGCTTTGTTTAGCAAAGCCTGTGTCTGTGGAATATTTGTCAATGTACATCGAAATGAGCTGAAAGGAAACAGAAAAATTATGTTAAAAATGAAATTTTAAAAGATGTTGAAAACATTGAGTTAACACCTGATTTTAAAGAACTTAAAAATTTAAGAAATCCTATGTTTCACAAAGATGATTTAATTTAAAAAAATGCAGAGATTTTAAAAAAGCATTCCTAAAGAAATGAACAAAAAATACTCCCCTGCTCCACAGTTTAGTAGTTTAACAATGCAAGTATACCAAAACTAACTAGCAATTAAGAGACAGAACAGCCTTATGTACAACACTCAATGAAAACTATGTATTTTTCAGTTTTTTTTCAGTTTTCCGATTTCTGTTTTCTGGTGGGACCATGCACTGTCACTACAGCAATAAGGATGCTGTGTCACTCTGGGGCAATGAAAAATATTTATTTTGGAATGGCAAATAAAATCTCCAGGGAATAGTGCTTCCCAGTGTACTTAGCCGCACTTGACTTGGGATAGTTGATAATACTACTTAGTGTTAATTAGAGGTAAAAGGATATGTGATTGCAGAGTTACCATAATAAAATATATCAATAAATTATTACATGTATTCAGGCATGATCATAATACTTTTGTGAAAAAAATCCTATGTGATATTATGAAAATATTCTATTAAACATAGTGCATAACATTAAGGTGTTCGTTAAAAGACCTTTTTTTTTTTTATGGATAAAACAGGGTGAAGATAAAGCAAAATTATTAAATATTAGGAAACAAGCTACACGCACTGCATATAATGTATTCTGATGGCAGGACAGTTTCAATATTTGTGTAAGGATTCAGAGGATAAACTTATTTTCAATTGAAAGGGGTTTTATTAGCTCACCACTAGGATTTAAAGTCAGGAGTCAGTTTACATATTTTAAACAATTATTGCCCACTAAAAAATATAAGACGCTGACACAGCAAACTTACTCTGGACTGCAGTTTAATTTCCTAAGATCAGAATTCAAGTTAGGCACAGGTGCTGGAACTGAAGACACCGGTAAAATATTTCTGTCATGTGTAAGGTTTACTGGTCTCAAGCTTTCCGGCTGCTGAGAATGCTGTAGACTTAACCCTCCTAAGGAAGAGGACAGCTGGTTCACACCTGGATATTGCTGAAAAGGATAAGAGCATGACAAACAGGTAAACACACAATCACGTTTAAGTAAAAACCCTCAATCTTCTTGTAGTTCCCTCCCTTCCAGACATGTATTAAAAAAATATACAGCAGCAGTTAGTAACAAACCCAAACAAAGAGAGAGTTGTACTGCAGAAATTTAAAAATGCTAAGACAAATGTGACACACCTTCCAAATGTGCATCATTGGACAAAATTCAAATTCATTACACAAATCAGCACTGGAAGTCACACACAATCCTTCTCCAGGCATAAGAAAACAAGTTACTCAAAATGCTGATGCAATTTTTCTCCCGCTCTCCGCTGCAATTTAACTTTTGTTACAATAAACTTTTCCAAGTTACAGACACTGCCTTTAAATATTTATTTTTAAATTAAAACAAAACACCATAGAAGAGGAGAAAAGGTTAGGTTGGAAGGCACCTTTGAGGTCTGGTAGTCCAACTCCTTGCTCAAGCAAGGCTAACTTAAAAGTTAGTTTTGGTTGCTCATGTAGACTTGTCCAGCTAAGTTTTGAAAATATCTAAGGATTGACAATTTCACAGCACAATCTGCTCCAGTGCTTCCCCGCTCCCATCCTGAAGAATTTTCTCCTTACATGTCCAACCAGAATTCACTTGAAGCAACTGCTGTTCTTTTACTGTGTGCTCCTGAAAAGAGCCTAACTCCATCTCGCATTAAAGATGAAGCCAACCCTTTCAATTAAACAAAAAAAATTAAATGAAACATTTATTCCAAATCACATTTTACATTATGGCTGTGACAGTGAAAGCACTCCTGGATGTTATATGCAGTAAGGAATTTTGATCACCTACCACAGCAGTTTCACTATTTTGCCAGCTGGCCCTTAGTCAGAGAGCTGGATTTGTGTCTCATTATGTTTCTTTTTCAAGACCCCTTCACACATATATTTCTCTGCACTTCTTCAGCATTTGTGTCTTGCCTCAGTGTCTGGCTCTTCTGTCACTGTTCTCAGTGTACAACAGGAATCAGACGATCGTACACAATTTCTTAGGTGTTTGGTGCTCTCTTTAGCAGGAAAACAGATTAGATGCAGGCAGCCTGCTGCACTACACACGCCCAGCACAAGCTCTACAGAGCTCTTTTATCAGGACCCTATGCCATACCTTGTTCATACAGTCATTTAATGCTTGAGATCACACCTATAGTAGTGCTCTGATATACACTGATCAAGTACTTCCTTATGCTTCTTCATGGTTTCCTATCAATAAAGTCCAGCTCTTTCAAACACCAAATCGTAACACTGTGGAGGTTGCTAATAACTGGTGAAGCAAACTTGTTAAGCCTAACTACTTGGAGGCACACTTAAAATTTTCATTCAAAAGCCTGCCAGTAAGTTTAGAACCAAAGCTATGACATCAATATTATACCTAACATTTATTGTCTCAGAAATTATAAAAATATGAAATATGAAAATAAAGGGGAAATAGATCACGCAGAAAAGGGTTTTCCCAAGAAGTTACTTCATGAAGTAATATTTAAATTAAAAATACAAGCCTGTGGATAGTGCTGAAAACCAGGATGGTGTCCTGAATTACTGGGCTGCACAGGAGTAGGTGGTGTTGCATTTTGGTAGCCTGGCTGCAGTGCTGGATATCCATAACCAAAGGGCTTAGAAGCTTTTGATGTTTGGAGGACTGATGGAGAGGGAACTGGGCTGCTGGTCACAGAACGTGTCTCTGGAAGGACAAAAGAAATCCCACATGTATTGAATATACTTATTATTTCCTTCTTAATTTACATGTAAACTAAATGCTTTAAAATAACATTGCCATTTATAAGTTTTTTCATTATCCATCAAGTTATTTTTCTGCACTGAAAAAAGAAATTAGCAAGGAAGATTACTTCAAGAATACTAACAAAGACAGGGTATATGGAAAGATGACCAGAAACTTGTGTCACTACAAACAAAATGTTACTTTACAAAAAAGAGGCAACTTGAAAAAAAAATTATTTCAATTGACTAAAAAAAGAATAACCCCTTACAACCACATTTTATTCCAACATATACAATTGATATAAACCACAAAATAGACCAAGTCTCCCCTCTACCACTTCTGAATACTGCCAAAACACGACTAGAATCATTCTGTGATTCTACGACTAATTAATGATGTGTCTACTGTTAGAGAATAGTTCAGTTGGCTTAAACTTATGTTTCGACATTATTCATCAGTGGCAGAGGAGAAACTAAGCATGATCTCTTTTGAAGTTTATAACTGATACAAGTTTCTCTTCTGTATCACTGCACCACAGTTTAGTTCCACTATTTTTAGAGGTCAAACTGAAACTAAGACATAGAGCTAAATCCATAGTGAACTTAACAGCTGTAAATAGATGAAACTACTCTTTAGAAATGTCTACAAATGTGCGCTAAGTTTCAGAAGAATTTAAGCTTGTAAAGTCCAATGGGAAGAGTGCAAATAAAGAAACAAAGCACTCCAGAAACCAACTGCCAAGAAACTATGTTTGGAATGAACACTCCATGATGGAAAAAAACCCAATAAAACAATAATAATAATAATAAAAAAAAAATTCAACAGGTTTAAGAAACTTAATGTTGACTCTGTTTATCTTTAAGGAAAAAAAGAAGGAACAAGTTGTTTTTAGAATATGCCTTCAGCAGAACCAATATAGTTACTTTTTAGGCAAGAAGTTAGAATTTGTAGTCCTGCAGGACCCTATGTGGATAACAATATCAGCCTTCTAATTGAGAGAGATCTCACTTTAACCAGGGAGCCATCAAAATAAGGCAAACTACTGTGACACTCCCAGGGGCAAGAACAAGGCAAAAGAGCCAGGAGGGATAGGCCCTCCAAATTAATCCAATTATCATTTAAAATACTGGCTAAAATACTGTGAATAGCATCTTTTCCACTTGCTCTCAATATGGCAGCTCTACAGATTTCAAGACCAAGGTAGTCAGCCAGTAGGTTCATTTAGAACCAACTTGACTGTCCTGGTATTTTTTGAGCTAAGAGTAAGCAAAATAGCAGCCATTTTCTTTAAATGAAGAAAAATAAAAGAAAATAACCTGATCCAAGCATCTCTGCAAGCTGATATTGTTGGTCTCCCAAAACTTCTGTGATGTGTCAGCCACTATTATCAGCTCCTAATGTCAACAACACAATCAGGCATACAGTATAATCTAGAAAAAGATGCTGCTTTCACACTTCGCATATTTTCAGCACTAAGCTCAATACTACAATGGAAACTATGACATGATTCAGGGAAGTTTTATTAAATGGTTATATGAACTTCAGTGTTAAAACTGTGAAAGGTTATTTAAAAAGGCATGTATGTTTTCTCTGATGATTTCCCCTGTTCCTTTCATAGGCACCGCCTTTCATCTACTTGTTAATTAACAATAAACAACACCAGAAATAATTAAAAAACCACATTTAAGTACTTAAATAATTCAAAACAAACTGCTTACCTGGATAGCCACCTCCTTCCAGGGCATCATAATTGTTCAGAACAGGAGAGGCACTGCTTGTAGTTGAGGAACTATCAAGTGCTAAGGGAGGAAAATAGTTTAACTTTAGGTACATCAGAAATGGCAAATTTTTGATAAATAAGAGACTAAAATTTTTTTTTAAAAACCTTTGATAAGAAACTGTCAAGAAAGATCCTGGGAATAAACCCCACCACTTCAGCCCTAAGATTTTGAAAACTATTACCACTGTATAGAGGATAGGGAGAAAGTATAATCAACATGACTAAAAACAAACAAGCACATGCCCAACAAACAGCAAGGCAGATCAGTGGGGAAAAGACAAAAACAATGAAAAAAGTTGTTTCTTGAAATAAAAAAATATTTTTCTATTAAACGAGAAGTTCTTTCTAGACTACACCAAGTGAAGCCATGCAAAATTTAAACAGTCCATTCATGACTTTCCTCATAACTGCAAACAACAGAAGATTCCCATCATCTTCAGAGTGATTATCCACCATCCCCACCTTCAAGCCAAACTGACAAGTATTTAATTCTTCCCTCCTTTCTGTACTGTTCTAATTCACAGCTTGTTTTCCTTTCAGTCTAAAGATTCTATTTTTCATTATCACAGACAAGAGGTCTCAGCTTCAGTTGGTATAAACAATTACTCTTGGCTCAGCCAAGAGAAGCTAAGTAAAAAGTAACTATGTAAAAGTAAGTACCAAAAGTTAACTAGACAGATTCAGAAAAGCGCAATGAGCACATATATACTTGTTAGTACTCAAGAGACTCAATTGCTTAATTTTTAGTTCAACTTATGCACAGGTCTTGAATATGTTATTGTAAAACATATTGCAAACAAAATTATTTAAAAGCATCTCTTCCAATGCCATTTCACATACATTCATTTCTGAAGAAAAAAGGGCTGAGAAGATTAAGGTATCTGCTCTTTAAAACACACCAAGTCATGAAGTGTGATAGAAAATAAAGTGTCTATTTAAGAATTAAGAAAAAAATGAAAATTTATATATTTGTAATTTTTGTGGTAGAACAGACTCAAAAGATTCACTGATACTGTTCTCCTCAGAAGGATCAACCATGACTACACATCCCACTGCAAAGCTGGAAGTATTTCAAGGGGGAACTTCAATGGTGGAACATCTGAGATTTCCAAGTAAAGAGACTCCTGCATATGAATAGATAACATCACTAACATTTGGGACACAGCAATACCATGGCATCATCCTGACAGCATAGATAATTTTTGAGCATTTTGCCTTTAAAGCATCCAACTAAGAAACAGAAAAGCTATTTAAAAAATCCACAACACTAATATATTATTTGAAGGAAAATTTAATGCTGTCACATTCATACAATCTTAGTTTTCAGATTTTCACTGTAAATTTTCTTTTTTTTCAATCCTGGAAGTTACAAAAGAACATAACTGCAAGATTTTACTTTCTGTTCTAGAAGCTGAAGGAAACAAGATTAATGACTTTTTTTACCCTGATCAGGATTAAGGCTTTTAAAGCTAAGTCCTTACTACAGAAAAGTCAAAATATACTTTTGTTAGGTCAACAAAACAACTGAGAAGTTACACAAACACAAGAAACCAGATTTCCAACACCTATTCTTCATGAAACCACTGTGACAGTCTGAGCCAGAAATTTGTCTACTGATATCTGTTTAGGATTTGCATTAGCTCCTGGTGACAGGGCATAAACCAGGATGTTGGTTATTAATCAGGTAGCTTCCGTATTGAACCTGGGTGCCCTTTCACTCTTTTCCATAAGATAAATTTAAATGCGATGATACCTCCAAGGCTACAGGTTTTATTGAAGTACAGAACTTGAGAGAGAATGATGGTAGGGAGTATGAAACTTTGTTTATGGAACAAAGTAAGGAGAAAAGGGTTACAATTGATAAAAAAACTCCATCAACATCCTTTGACAGAAACCTTGGCATGTGAGCCCAACACACCATGCTTAATTATGACCTGGATGTCATCACTGGTTTGTTCCATTCTTCACAGAATTATTATGAGTACACTACACTATTTTCACAGTATTCTAGGTGATGATTTAATTATTTTAATAAAACTCTGAACTACATGGCACTGATTTTTTCTGGCAACATGAATTATAAAAATAAAGAAAAAGCTACAAGTTTCCTATTCCCAATCAATACTAAAAGTCAGCAGCAGTATATCAGCACAAGGTATGTGCTGTTACTTCCATCTATCAGCAAGGGTAGTAGTCTCATGTTTATCTCATAAAGCTTTTTATACTGTTGCCACTCATGCAGACAGTAAAGACTTGTCTAAGTTCCAAGATAAAAAATTACCATAATTGAAGTAACTAAACTGGTGAGAAACATTAAACTCACAAAACCAGGTCATTCTAACAAATCATAGGCAGAATCCTTGCAACCAAGTACGTAACACTTCAATCAGTCAGGACAAACTGCTTCTTTATGAAAAAAAAAAAAATCAACAAACTTTTGGTTTTCCTACAAAGCAAGCAGATTAAAACTGAACCTATGTGCCTGGCCATTGAGACAAACACCTTAGAAGGACTAAAAAACCAGCATGGATTAATTTACTGTGTTCAAAAGCACACTTACTACCTCTCAGTGTTTACTTTACGACCTTAATTGTACGAGCTCTTTATGCATAAAATGAGAAACAAGGCAAACACTGCTTATTGTCAAGAGACAAATGGCATCTGGTTGCCTAACCTGAGCAATTATCAGTCTAAGCTCTACAGCTAGTTATCTTCAGTTAAAACTCACTGCAAATCAAAATATTAAAAATATGGGAGTCTTGCAAGTTGTGAATATTACTTTGTTAGATTCATAAAACATCTGATATTAACATGACAAAAAAAAGACCTATTTGTTGGTCACTACTGAAGCCCTTTTTGTTTACTGTACTAGTAACAGCTGGGAAATTTCAAGTTGAAGATAAAACCAGAGTGATGCTTTCTCTTAAAGGAAGAAAAAGTTTCAGGGGATGGAAATAAGGAGAAAACCTTAAGTAGAAAGAGAACAAGATACTGGTGTAAAGCTAAAGCCAACCTGCTTCCTCATCCTCCTCATCCTCTTCCTCATCATCTGAACTTGATGACAAGGGAGCTGGTGCAGAGCTAGCTTGATTATTAACATATCCACCATACTGCATGCCTGTGAAGTGGAAAGCACAAACATCAGAGTCAGACGGACAGGAAAGACGAGAAATGAAAGTCACAAATAATTGCATTAAAAGTGAGAGAAATTAGCTGTTCCAGAGAAAATCCCAACATGCAAAAAGTTAGATCTACAACCTTAGAAGCAGTTTTTAGTGGGCTAGTTCAGCAAAATATTAGTAGCACATGGAAGTTAGCAGAAAATTTTATATGTGTGTATGTACATGTGTACCAGGAAGTTAAACACACAGACTTCCTACAAATCTTTTAGTATCAATTTGTCCAGTGGAGTACTTTCATAAATTAATACATGGAAATAAAGGAGTTATTTCCACGTAAATTTAAGGTAAGAATAATTCATGTTGGAATTCTGTCAGAAATGAATGAAACATACTGCTGTTGCCACATGCGAGAGTACAAACACACATAAAGAGAGCACGACACAATCAGTGAAATTAAAGCTAGGTAAACTTGAAAATTTAGGTTGTCTCATGTTTACATGAGTGCCTAAATTTGGGCTCATAAGCATGTAACTACACCATGCACTTCTAGTATCTGGTGACAATGCAACAACTGTTACTGCTGTCACCTCCACAGCACAACCTATTAGATTTTTTTAGGTTTTTGTTTGCTTTTACAGTATCTGCTCTAAATATATGTGAAGAATACACAAAAGCAACACATAAACATACCATTTTACAACAGAGTAAAGCATGCAGCAATGGCTTACAATTAATTTCCTACATTACTCGTTATTGATGCATTTTCAGCATCTCCAAGAAATCTTACGTTTCTCTTGCGACAAGGCAGGGTTAGCAAGGATTTTAAATACGCTTTTAGTCAGGCAGTGACATCCTAAATAAATGCAAGTGATCACTGTTTTTCTCTTATCAATCTAATGGATTGCTATGGCAAGAAAATATCCTAAGCATTCAAAACCCTTCAAATTTTTGGGAATTTGGGGTTTCTTCCAAATACTGTAGAAGTACTGTGGCACCAATGAGTAGCATTTTTTATTTCAATACTATAAAGCATTACAGAAGTGTTATGTTACGCATAACCTGAAAACATCATGGTAACTAATAATATACCCATCCATTACTTCAATCAACTGTATCAACCTTTATTTTATTTAAAATATGGCTATAAATGCTGTTAGTTTCACAACTTTTTCAAAAAGTCTTAGCAAATGAACCCAAAAGGGGCACTTTAATTTCACTTAAGAAACCCCAGCTGAATCAAGGTGAAGAGTATTTGCGCAAAGACTGGAAGTAAAAAGAAAACAAAGCCAAACGATATAACAACGTTCTTGAGAAGGTGAACTGTCACAGAGAGACTGGTGCAAGAAAAGACTGGCATTACATTCCTTTATCTAGTGCATTAATACTTGTACAATTCCAATCAAATTTCTCCATAACTCAAGTAGTCACAACAATGAATGAAAAATCATCCCAAATGCAACTGAGTAGATACAGGGCTTCAATTTCTCCATACTGCTAAAACACAGGGCTAATCTGAGCAATTTCCAGTCCCATCTTCTATAAATTTACTGGATGCACTTGAGAAGGAGAACACAAGAAAATCATTATCTGTGCAAGAACAGACTAGAGCTAACAGACTAACAGACTATGTCTTTTCTCATGCCTGGGAGAACTACTAAGGAATAAAACAGAACAACTGCATTATTCTGAAAGAAAAAAAAAACTACCTTAAAATAATTAACATGCAAGTAAAAAGGGAAAAAAGTCAGGATGACAAGAAGGGATGCACTGTAACAGCGAGAATCAAAGTAAAAGTAGAGGTGCCTAGTCTGAGAGTGCAAAGACAGACCTCTAATAAATATAATGTACCTGGATAGGAACAAGAAAGAAAGGATATCTACCTGGAAAGTGCATGCCAATGCAAAAATTCCAAGCATGTGCAGATCAAAGAAAAGGACTGGATTAGTCATTCTATCAATGTTCCTTTGAAGTCTTCTGACTACTTTAAAAAAAAACCAAACAAACAATCTTCTGCTGCTAAAACTCTTCTTTTTCCAGTTACTGGTCACAAACATTAAGGATGCAGGTGTTCAGAAAGAATATAGAAGAGATTTAAAAAATATGATGGTGACACAGAAGTCTAGGAATCATAAATTATGTCACTATGAATGCTGTGAAGACAGGGCTGGTTTGACTCTTACCAGCCTTATGAGTTTGCATAGATTCATCTTCATTGCCAACAGTACTACAAATTTCTGCCTTTACGATACATCTGTGCTGTGCTAGTACAAAAAAACCCTCCTGAGAATAGATCTGGCTAAAAAATAACCTAGTTTAAAAAGTCATTTTCAGGGGGAAAAGTCTCCCATTGTAGTTCACTGCCCAGCAATGCCAATAGTAGGCCAATGGGTGGCTGCAGACAGCAGTTCCAAGTGCAATCATGTGCCTAATCATGTTTTCTGTTGTGACAACTTAGTATCTTTTACAGATTTGATAATGATGATAAAATCTCCCACTTTTAAAACTGCAAAGGCTAATTTTGAAATCATTATTTATTTTGAGTCAGGTTATTCCATAAATCTGGCCTCAAATGTAACCACATAACTTAAATAATCACAAATCTCTTGGATTGGAAATTTCTAAACCCTGCAACCAGTGTACCTGTGATATAGTAATACTGCACTTGAAGGCTTTATCCCACTATAACTTACAGACACCAAGAAATGTAGGTGGCAGGACATAGAAGATAAATTGGGAGAACAACACATTTGCCTGTGAAATAAACCAACTATTTATGTACTTTGAATTAAATCACCTATACCATAAAAGCCTTTAAAACATAAAGTGCACATTAAATTTGTACAGATGGTTATGTAATATTAAATAGCCTTTAATATATTTCAAGGTTTTTGTCCTGTTAGAACATAGCCAAGTAAACAATTAGAATTTTTTAGTTTTTATAGTAATGCCCCAAGAGGAGCTTAAAACAATGAAATCCTCTTGAAAAATTAATTCCAACTGTTTTTTTCAGAATGCTTTCATGTAGACAATGGTATTCTATAATTTAGAAAAATCAGTCCATCTGATCTCTGCATGAGAAACATACTTGGAATTCTAACCCAGGCAAATATTCAGTACACATGTTCTATTTTTTCAGTAGGTTCACTTCCATAAATAAAGTTACCATATTTAATTGTTGACAAAAAAGTTGTTGATAAAAAAAGCAAGAGTACATTACTTATTTCAGACTCTTCAAATGAAACTAATGAAGAGTCTGAAGTCTTCCAATGAAACTAATGAAGAGTCTGAAATCTTCCAATGCCCATAAAACCATCATCTAAACATAGAAACTTACGTGTGATGACATGTAAATGGATGAAACTAGATCAATACAAACTCCAGGCAACTTATCTTTATACTGCCAACGTATTCTTGTTTTCGAAGTGTGCTCATTCAGCTACCTACTGCATTGACCTTCACTTAGTGGAAGCATTTGAATGTAGGCAAGAGTTCAGCAACCACTTCACTGATCTGTAGCTGCTGTACCAGGTGTTCACAGATTTCACAGGAATCACTTCCAGAACACACACATTGCACATCAAGGCAATCACAGTTAAACACCTAAAATCTTTTTTCTCATTAAAAACATGGTTTGCAATTTCTTTGGAAGAAGCAGCAACACTTTTCTAGCAAGCACACCTACAAATACAAAGTCTATCTAGCACCAAAATCAACTATAAAACTGTGCAAGATCCACAGTTCCAAAAATTGACATATTTTCCCTAAAATGATACACTGTACATAGGACTTTATAGCAATGAACAATTATTTTTTTGCCTCTAATATATATAGAAATAATTGATGGACAACCTGTAATCTGCATTCCACCAGAAAAAGGAGGAAATGGAGGAAAAGGGGTAATTTAGTTATTTACGATAGAGGATTTTGTAATTTAAGAATAAAAAAATAAACTGTGACAATCACACACCATAGAGTTGACAATCATTTTGAACACTAGAGACAGCACATTGTTCTGGACAAAATTAATGCCTACTTCCACCCCTCACGCAGAGTTCTTTATCTGTAAGAATTTAAAAGTCTGAAATTGCTGAGAGAAAATATGGCCAAAAAAAATTTCATGCAGTCAACTAGATTTGGAAAACTAGATACAGAAACATGTAACAATTGAGGCAAGCCAAAACATCAGTGTAAAACTTAATTTAACTGAAGAAGGCTCAGGAGCCAAACGGTTCTTTGTCAAGATGCTGCCAACATCAGAATAGGAAGGAACTTATACAAAAACTCTTGTTTTCCCCATAAGAATTCTTGCAGCAGCTTTCCACGGGCACTTACAGCTAGGCAATAAGAAAACAATTACACCAGTTTGAACTTAATCCTCAAACTCACTGTTTCTGCAAACAAACTAGCAAATTTCTAGTTTACACTTCATTTTTCAATACAGACTAATTACAAAAGCTAAATTTAAGACCTTCTTCTAAGAAATTAAAGTAGTGAGCAGCTTTTTAGAAGAATAAGGGAACTAAAAGAAGGGTTTTTTGAGTGAGACATGTAAGACTGACAACAAGACAAACAAGCCATAGACAACACAGGGACAAAGGAAATCAAACACAAGCTGACATAAAACACCACCACTAAGGGAGCCTGATGAGATGCCAGAGACATGCTCCAGTCAAACACAGAAAAGCAGCAATAAAACTTCCAGCATTCATGTGTGCATGTGGAATAGAGCAGAAGTCTGTACTGTAACTTCCCATTCCCTTTTAGTACCTTCCTGAAGGGCCAGCTCTGGTGACTGTGTAACAGATGGTGAAGATGGTGGCTTTGAAGACAGGCTTGGAGCAGGTGACCTTACTGACGACATCACAGCAGAGGAAGCAGATGTTCCAGCTCCAGGCTTGGTAAATGGAACATTCTGGCTCACTGAGTGCACAGGCTGTGAAGAGTCAATGCCACCTGAAAACAACAGCAGAAAGTAGGAACCCTTTGTATGTACTTACACAGACAATTACACAACAGAAGCAATCACATTTGATTTCACAGTAACTACAAAAAACAATACAGTACTTCAAAGAAAAATGCCTTCAAACAAGTATCTATGGAAAGATTGGTTGCTTAAAAAAATTAAATACCTATAGTGCTAAAACTCTGTTATAATGAACAAATTGCTCTGACAACTAAAAGCAATGTCGTAAGAGCAAGACTAAGCTGAAGCTTATTTCTTATACATCCCCACAACTCTGTGCTTTCACAAGTTACTCTTCTCAGATAACTGGAACGCAGTCCACCTGAAACAGGCCCCCCTCAACAACTGGGTACTCAATTATGAGGCCCACATTCCAAGCAATCTGTTTCAATCAACCCTGAGTATTCCACAAAACTTCCAATGTGTTTTAGACATCTGGACTAGATATAACCTGCTTTAAAAAAAGTCAGAGTAATGCTTTGAGAGATTTGACATAGACCAGTTGAAACTCCTATCAGACAAGGACAACGTAACTTCAGTTAAGTTAGCTCTTAACTAAGGGTTGCTCTTTGCTTATAAATTGAGATAATCTGTATTACGATTCTTTCTAAAAAAACCCTGACCCTCCAACCCCAGAAATTATGCAAGAACAAAATTCACCATTTGCAGAGTACATGTGTAAGTTACAGAATTTGCTAGAGGATGCAGAGGCAATATAAACTTTGCTTCTTCTGCACATATAGCTGTGTAGTTCATACAGTCCCTGACTTTTCCTTGAATAATGGAGGTGATATCTCAAAGAACTTTATGGGCAAGTTGAAGTTTCCTTTAAAGAGTGAAGAAGAGGTAGCTTAAAATGATCCTCCTGTTTTTCTTATTTACAGTCAAAATTAAGAGCACACATCTTTATTACCTTAAGGGAACTTTTATGTATTTTGCAATTTTCAATTCTGATGTTGAGCATACATATGGCTTCTTTGCAAGTCTTACCAAAATTATGCCTTTTTCCAATGTACATACAGAGCATTTTTTTTATTGCAATGTACTTGCTATAACCTCTGCTTCTACACACTGTCTTGCAGACTCCCCATGGGAGCTTCAGAACCTGTCAGCAGGAATGCTTCTACTACAGTAGCTTCCTCATGTAAGATAAGCAAGATGGCATGGGAAGTTCTTTGCCACATTCATGTGCTTACCCAGGTGATGGTATTTTCCACATTTTAAGCCAATATAACAATGCTGGCAGCATCAAGCACTGCTGTAGAGACTGCTAAATGCTGGAATGTCAGTGTCACATCCTCAAAGCCAAAACCAATTTACACCTGGATTAGCTGAAGATGTAATACCTTCCTGCCAAGTACTAACATCTATTCTCAAACAAAGGTTATCCAATTACCTTCAAAATTACATGAATCTTTTACATGCATTGTAAAAAAAAAGTTTTTAAATTCTGAGAAATAAAATGTATTTTTTTCTTTGTAAAAACATCCAACCTGCAAAATTAAATGTTAAACTTTATTTGGTGACTCTGTAAAGGTTTTAAATGCCGTAACTAACCAAGACCAAAGGAAACACTTGAACAAAGTTAACATTTAAAAACACATTGTTGGTAACTATCATCACACGAAACAATCTATGGTTAGAGAAATTATGCTATCACATTTTTTTCCTCTGGCCAATGAGAAGATTGCATTCTGTCATGTAAGTACTCATCATTTTAGGATTGTTTATTTTAGCTCAAGACAAAGCTGGACCGACACCAGTTTAGAGCACAAGTTTTCCACCAACTTATCCAGGACAAACACAATCAGGCCATATAATATTCCCATCAAGTGATGTCATGAGAAGTGAAGAGTTTCGTCAGGCAGAGATAAATATAAACCCCATTCTCAGTGACACAGTATTTTCTGGTTTTCACATTCAACTCTCACCTTCAATGCGTACTGAAGTTTTCCCTTCATGGGTCTCAACCAGGAACACCTCTTGCACGAAAAATGATCAAGTATAAAGATCTACAGCTAAAAGGCATGTTACAGAAAGAATCTGCAGAACTGAGCAAATTAGCAGTGTAACTCATCATTTTTTCCCTATACATCATCACAAATTTGTCACTTAATTTCTAACTTGAGACCGCGAGGTCATAGTTAAAAAGTATCACCACAGCATCTCCACAAAATTTTAGAAGAGATGCAAGAATTATCCTTCTTGAGTTGCTCCAGCTGTGATACTGATTTCCTGCCCTGACAACCTTTGCAACCCCACACACACTTACACCCAACATAACAATTTCTAAGGAGAGAGGTACCACCTCCTTGCAGCTCGTTTTCCAACAGCATCTTTTGCCCCCTGACTTTCAGTACCGGCTGCAGTCCTTCCCCTTTTTTCAACCACACCTATATTAGCAGATTTACAGGATTATAGCCTACATTCCTATGGAACTGGGGCAGCAAGGACTTTACATCCTGATCTGACATAAGGGGAAGTATGCGCATGAGATAATGAAATTAGAGTGCCTCCTGCTCAAGCAGCCTGTCCATACCAGGATGCAAAGAAACCCCTGCCATAAATCCACAGTTCTCCAGCTCCCTCTCCTCAGGGAGGAGTCCGGTAAAATTCAGGCGTCCTGGTTGACATCCATGCTAACTTGGAAAGCACCAACAATAATGAGAGTGCTCCGATTTCAGCTGAAATAAGCTGGAAAAACATTAAAGAAAGCTACTGACCTAGAAAGACAAAAAGCCTAAATAATACAAAGTATGTCATTTACATATCGTAACACTCCTGGACAGATTTTTACCAACACTGTTCTGCTGAAATGCAGAATTTAAAGCTAGAAGAGGCTGATATTGCAGGGTTAAACTAGTGTAAACTTCCAAGGAGAAAAATCTCAAATTAGAGATATTTATATTCTACTTTATTTATATTTCCTAAAGCAAAGCAAATTTTTCTCACTGGCTGTTATTCATCAAGACCAGTCAACTACCAGCAAAAAAAAAATCCTCTTATAATAAATTTGCATTTTCTAGTGAAATCTCAGCAAGCTTGCTGAAAATACTTCAGCTATTTCAGAGAGCGGCTGCTAAAGTTTTAGCAAAAGACTTTGTTGCAGTTCTATGTCCTTAGTACACAACATACAGAAGTTCAAGGGGTTGACTGTAGTAAACTTAACATGCTAGAGGCTTTGCAGGGCTTTACATAAAATTGGATTTTTAAAGAAACCAATTTAAGTCCAGTGGTGACAACTTTTTTGATTCAAGTAAAAAACAATCCAAACCAAACAACTTCTGAAAAACTCTCGCCAGCCTAAGTAAGTCCTATTTGAACATACAGATTTCATTAACACATCATTCCCCTACATAAAGGTTTCATTTTCATCATGGAGAGCTTTCAGTGCTGACTGTATAAAACTGCTTTTGAAAAATACATTAAAACTGTAGCATCTTGACTGACTGTCTCTCTGCAATTTGCTTATTTATAATTCAAAGATCGTAAGAGTCATCTTTCAATCACCTGAAAGGTGCTTTTTGGCACCCTGACTAAGAGGATACTGTATCCAAGTTTCTTTACACAGTCACAGAAAGCACACTTACGAATTTCACTGTAACTTAATTTTTTTACAAGTAGTTTAGATAAAAACTATGCGCAGAACAGATGGCAACTGTTTCTCATCATTGTTTCTTCCTGGGGAAAGCAGGGAGGATGAAATATTCAGAAAATTTCCTTCCAACAGATCTTTCATTATTTCCCTGCGCTCCTTGTGTATTGTATTCAGACACTTTCCAAGGATGTACAAGAATTGTCAAATAATTTTCAAAATCTAACTCCTTTTCTTAAAGGGTGAAAACAAATAGAATACTATATATAAAATGACTCCATCTGAGAACAGTAGGAGTACACTGGGAAATTTAGAAAGCATCTCAGCCTCTCAAAAGCAAACAAATTATGCCAGGTTCAAACATTTATGGTAATTACTTTATAATTTTATTATTACGCATTTATTTGTAATTATTTATGTATTTTACTATACAGGTGTTATAGAAATTGGATTTTTAATGTATTTTAGCCAAAGATATTGGATTCTAGATTAAAAGAAATCAGTTATCACGGGAGGCAGTTTGTTTAGCCTCAGGCATCAAAATGGTTAAAAGGGATCAATATTTAGTAATAAAATAGTCCAGCTCTTCCTTCAGCCTTGCTATCAGTTGCTATCTTTATCTGCTTTTCCTAGTCAGCAAATAAAGAATTCATTTGTGTGATGAGGTTGAAGGGAGGGAAGAGAAAAAAATTATTTTCCAGATAATTCCCTCCCAGAAACCTGTCCACTGTGCAATGAAGCACAGGGCACGCTTCTATCAGCAGCTTTACAAGGCCATAAAGTGTCTTAATGTGGTTTAACTATTGATGCCTACAGTCTGGCAAACCAACCAAGGACTGCAGTATGACCCAAGTGTAACAGAAACAGTGGATCAGTGTTTATTTTCATAACTACAAAGTTAATATTCATGACACAGCACTGTCACAGTCAATGCTATCATTAGTTCTTTGAAATTCAAGTGTAGTATTACTACTTTTTCTTGAGGCCATGTACTAACTCAATCACACCCTCAAGAGCAGCATTGAAGGGTTAAAAAAATAAAACTACTGCTCATGTTGCTCTTCATCGTCTGGTCAGCTCCACTGTTCCACCTTTAAAACAGCTGCTCCATACAAAAAAATATTGCTATGAACAAATCATTTCAAGACACCTCCACAGGAAATAAAATTAACAAGCACTGAAATTAAAAACTTCTCTAAATAAAGTACTACCAGTTTGAACAAACAATAAGTTATTTTTGTATGCCTACTGCATATTGTGCTATTCTGGAAAGATACCTGCATTCCTTGAAGTCCAGCTGCAGATTCTGCACTCAACTGGGTCAACTTTTTTGGCCAGTCTTTGAAAGAATTCATTTTTATGCTCAACCATGAAATGCCAGTAATTTGAGGAGCTTTTCAAGGAGCTCCCTATTTTTCTTTTTTAAATGGTGTTTTGTTTCATGATTTTGAAATACTAGAGAAAATTACACAGAGCACTCACCAGTACAGAATTCAAATCTACTAATATTAAAAGTATAAAACTGAGCTGAGCATGACACTCAACATCCTAGTCTTGGGTGGAGGGAACAATATTGCAACTAAATTCAAACTGTGGATTGGATGAGCTTCATTTAAGCTTAACTGCTTTTGCCAAAGCTTTACCAAGGCCATATTCTTTCTTAAGTACTTGGTCTGACAAAACCTCAGTTACAAGGACTCCTATAATAGTTTCAATGTTACACCATAATCTGAAATATCTAGCATTAAAAAGGAAACCTACAGTTATCTAGTATCTGTCTTCAGTACAGAAAGCAAGCTGTAATCTGGCACTGCTTACAAGTCAAAACTGCATGAAGTCAGAAAATTTCCAGTTTAGAAAGAAAATCAGAATCTTACTGCACAGACTATTGCTCTCTCATCTGCAGAGCAGGATGCTTCAATGTGAAGGTACTCCCATGTCTCCAATCTCTTCCATGCTTCCTACTAAGTACCACCCCATGAACTGGTACTCAGTTTTCCTACAAAACAGAAGCTGAAAGTACTGGTGAGGACTGAGAGTACTTGCCCTCAACTGGCACCTTCACAGCTTTATAGCTACATCCATACTAAAACCATCAAGTTGCTGCTTACAAAAATTAGCTACAACTTCTTAATTCTTTCAAATGCTAATCAAAAATATTGATTTACAAAACCCCAACTGACTCCAAACCCATGTAGGGTTCCACTTTTTTCCTGAACTCTGTGAGAAAATGCATGTGTGTTTATTAAGATCCAATTATTACAATTACTAGAGATGCCTCTACATGAATTCAGGGGCAAATGAGACTATATGTCAAACTCAACAGTATGAATTTTATTTAACAGTAAATGTCAAGTAATGAGAGAATAAAATAAAAAGAGAGGAGAGGGGAGGGGAGGAGAGAGAAAGAGAGCGCCAAGTGACAGATTAAGACTCATCAAGAGAGTACCTGGCAAGGAGTAGACAAGAAAAATACCTCAAATCCTGCAGGCACTGCCAGGCTGAGAATGAAATGTGCTCCCATATCATTGGGAACTGCCCAATTGTGCAGGATACAAGAATTAAAAGGCACAATTACATACGCGAAATGTTATCAAAGGAAGCAAAAAAGCACGATTGGACAGTGTTTCAGGAACCACATATAAGAGATGACAGCAATGAGTTACACAAACCAGACTTAATTTTTGTGAAGGAAATCCAAGCATTTGTGGTGGACATGACTGTGTGATACAAGAGTACTGACATATCTTTAGAAGAGGTCACCACAGAAAAAATGAAGAAATACCAATATCATCACAAACACATCCAGGAACTTGCAAATGTGGCAGACATCGTATTTGTGAGCTTTCCCTGGGGAGCATGGGGGAAATGGCACCAGTGAAACTATGAACTTCTGAGGGCCCTGGGTCTCTCCAAGTCAGTGCAGGAGAAAACAGCCAAAGCCCCGGCCTCCAGAGCACCCCGCATTTCTCCGGATATTGTACATGTGTCAGTGAGTAAAGCACATGCTGTTATATCACCTTAACTCGCAATGAAGCTTCAGCAAATGCCATGGGTGCTGGGCAGCCACAAGCCAGCTGACACCACGTGTGGATGGCACATGGGGATGACAATGGACTTGTATCATGAGGTGTCTCATACCCTCCAAATGGGACAAAATTCTACTGATTTTCACTGAGGTGGGCAGGCCACCTACACTTAACTTGGAAAAGAAACATATATAAATTATATGTGTTCGATAAATAGAAAGATATCACCACCTGGGGATCCAGACAGTGTCCTGTTAGTCCTCTTCTGGTCTTCTTGGTGGTGGGGGTCCCAAACAACAGAGCTCAATGAGTTAATTATGCTCAGGTGTACATGGGAAGTCCAAGCACTTCCCCTTGCATGCAGGCGGGAGAGTTTTACACTGTCTTTTGCAACACTGTGGATCTGTTGCAACACTCTGGATCATGCCCAGTCCTTTGGTGGAAGGCCTCAGAAACTGAGTCTGGGGGAACTTCAGGGGTCTTTGATGGTTTATGACCCCTTCTAAGATATGACGCTGCCTCTCATGTCAGTGCTGTGAAGCCAGTTATGCCCCATCAGAAGGGGCATAAGTGTGACAGCTATGTATGGAAGGACAATTGGCATGATAAAAAGTATCACCCTGCCTCCACAGGGTCTGCTTCTTATCTATCTCAAAACCCAGCTTATAGCCTCTGGTGGTGGCTGTTCCCTTTCCCTGCCCTGTGTGGATCGAAGCCTTCCCCATCACACACCATATCCCCAAAAACCCTCCTCCTCTTCCTGGAGAAAGTGTGCAAACTTGGCCTCAGCAAAGCACCCTGCTGCCTCCACAAATGGCTGATTGTTTTGAGTCACTACCACTAACATTTCAGTCTCTCACAGCGTTCACTAACGCAAAATTTAAAGAATTGACTTAAACCATGACAAATTCTCCAGCCAGAAAGAAGTATCTTTGCGATTAACAGACATATTTCAGAAATTACACGTTCCTTCAGAACTGCATGAAAAAACTTCCTTCTGAGGCCACGCACATGAAAAACACACCAATAAACTAAAACCATCCCCTAAATAGCGTACTTTTCTGTATCTCTCAATAGAAACAAGTAGCTGCTATTGTGAGGACTGTGATAACCAAATTAGAAAAGCTACAAGAACAAGTGACAGAATTCAAAACTACATTACAGAATTCCACACAGTGAACAAGCACAAGCCAACAAGAGCACATTATTTATGCTTCCCAGACAAATCTGGAAGCTCACTGTCTTTCAAGTAATACCATACCTGTATTTATTTGGTTGTTTACTTTAGCAATTGATCCAGTGAGATTCCTGCTGAGGTTGTCTTGCACAGACTGAGCAGATGAAACAGTTGATAACGTTGTATTATATCCCACGGGAACGTGCTGTTGAAGGGAATGAGGTACTGATGTACTCTGGCTAGAAAATGCATTTGTCTCTTTGAACTGTCCAACAGCAGGTAGACTCTGAGAGGTAAATGTCTGCCCATACACACCGCCAGCAGCCACAGGAGGATAGGAAACATTAGGATACATGGCACCAGAAACCACAGGCATGGCATAGTGATCAGAATTAAGGGGAAATCCCTGAGATGCAACTGAAGAGCTGACAGAAGTGCTGTAGTGATTATCAAATGTTGAATATGACTGCTGAGCACTCATATGCAAGTAGGATGCAGATGATATTGCTCCTTGAACAGGTCTGTCACTGGACCCCCCTGAATGGGGAGGAGTGTTGTTGTACAATTGCTGTGATTCCTGTGCATTCAACACGTTGCTACCCACAGATGTCATAACGTTTTGTGCTGGTGCTGAATAGTAACCAGGGTAGTAACTGGCTCTGTACTGATTATCCAGATGTGAAGCAGCAGCTTTATTGGGCACTTGGGAATAGTGTCCTGAAGGCGCACTGTAGTTTGGAAGATGTGAGCCATAGCCAGAAGGGAACTGCATCTGACTCTGCATAGGACCTGAAACAAAGAGAAAACATCACACGTATTAAACAAGCATCTGCTAGTAGTGCCAATGGACTCTGTACTTGAACTAACAATTGCTTTCTTCTTCTTTTCTGTCACTATTTTTGAGTTTGATTCCCATTAGCAGAGAGAGAACACACCAAGCATAACACATGCAAATACAGTATTTGAAGTGATTTGCAAACACGCACTGAAGTAGCAGAAAAATGGATTGCTTCCATTCTTGAAAGAGGTTTCCATGCCAAAACTGTCTGCCTCTTGTTTGTATTTTGAATATTTTAAGGAGTTTTTAGGAGGTTAATACTTAAAAAAACAGTGAACAACAATAAGCACCAAACTTATGTTTCTAAGTGTTTGAACACAAGAGTTTGCCTTACAGAAGCTGCCTGAATATGGAAACTGAAAAGCTGCAGTCAAACCAGTACGTCAATACATAACAATATAGGTATTCCGCTTTATAAGTCTTCAATTCAGTGACCAAGATAAAGAGTTGCAGGGCAGTTATATTCGTCTTCTATGTCCTTATGTATTACGCTTTCAGGAAAACTGACGTTTTTATGAAACTACCAAATATTTGTCATTTTGATTTACTGCCTGATACTTACATCAGGTGTAAGAGATGGTATCAGAGAAACTGACCTCTGGTATCGCTGCAATTGGCACTGCAACATTAGAGGTTAATTACATACTGGCCCAGCAAGAGTCAAACCAGTGCTTGCTTACTAGAGACCAATTGTTAACTATGTCCAAACTGATATTCTCAGCACCAGCTTCTCAATGGGAAATCCTGAAGTTCTTCCTCATGTTCTGTTTCTTAATCCTGTTTTAATTTTTAGTGAACCACAAATGCTCATCTGGTAACTCACTTTCTTAAAATTCCCACATCCCATTGCTTACATCACGCAAAATGACTACGGTGTTATTTCTCACTCCTTGGTCAATAAAAACACAAACACAGCACTGGCCTACACACAAATTAAATGGCAGCTGAGGTAGTAATGAATAGTTGATTCCCTTGCTCATATTTACAATGATTACAAAACTTAAGCATTACTTCTCTTGTTTTAAAATTCTGAAAAATCACTGTTCTCCAATTAACCTCTAGAAGTCCTATGATTACTTTCCAAGGCAATTTTAATAACGAATTTGTTAACAGACCCCTAATAGCAAGGAACATACTGCCCAAAACTGCTTTCTGGTAAAATTAAAAATGCCTTTTCGTAACTGACAGGAAGTTGAGCTGAAGAGAAAGGAGCTAAAAAAATGCAGAACAGTAACCTGGAGTGCTGGATCAAAAGACAGGCACTTGGGAGAAAAGCATAAAGAGCTTAAAAAAAATTTATCTCAAGTTTTGAGGAGAGCATGTAACTATGCTTCTGATCCACCTTTTTCTTGAAAAACTGGGAGCTGCTTCACAGAGCTGCGTAGTTTTCTCTCCTTTAAGGAAAATGATTAACAGCTACACAAACCTTGCCAGACTTTTGACCTGCTTTTTAAAGTCTGAAAAAGCAAACCAGTAACTTACATGTGTCAAGGCTTTGGCTTTAAGCAGCTATATCACTTAAGGTGGCAAGAAAAGATATTTTATTTGAAAAGTCTGGGCATCTGCTCTACTGATATACGAAGATTTAACTCACTGAGCAGCTATAATTTTGAAACTGGTTGAGGAGCACCTGACTCCTAAATAAAATGTTGCATAGCAAATCATCTACTGCAAAGTCTTCCACTATCTAGCTCTTGTTTAAAAACACACACCATAAACAGAGATTAAATTACCAATACAAGATATCAGTCTCTACATTATAGAATGCAGAGTCCTTTTTATTCACATTTTAAATAGAAACATCTATAAATACACATGTGAAAATTTCACTGAGACAGACAACATTTGCAAAATTACATTTTTGATTTCAAACTGCAGGTCCTTTGAAAGCAAGTTTTACAATTAGAGATGTCAGATTATTCTCATTATTTCAAGTGAGTTTTTTGTCCATTTGATTACAAAGAACGTGAGTAGAAAGTAATTTTTGCACTGCAATTAGTAGCTGAAGCTACTAATGGTGGATAGTTTTCAACATTGGAAATCAGAATACATCTTCAGTATCATTTCAAAATCTGGTAAATTGCACAATCTGTCCTGATGTCTCAGGTACTACCTTCCTTCCAAAACACCTGAAAAATATCACAAAAAATTTCATGGAAGGAGCTGGAAACCGCAGCTGCACACAGCAGGTGTATTTCTAAGACATCATCTCTATAATGAAAGCAGTGAACCCCTCCTTCTAAGAACTAATTAAAATTTTATACAATGTTACAACGTGTTATTACACAGACATTAACAGGTAAACTTCAAAAACCTTAATGCTTTTCACGGGAGGGGGGAGCCACCATGCAAAAAACTCTAAACTCCCACAAAAAAAAAAAAAGCAGCAGTGCTATGGCTAGACCACTATGTGAATTAGTAAAGTTTTGCTTGCTAATGTCACGTTTGCTTTTTATATCCATGCATTCCCTCAGCAGCATAATTCAGCCACTTGCCACATACCCTACCTATATGGAGTCTATGGATGCTACACCACCAAACTTCCTTTCTATCCAAAACCACCTGTGAGCTTTCCAAAACTTGTAACATCCCTTTACCCACCTCCAGAGAAGACTCCCACAGCTTCCTCACATGTCTTTCACTCCATGGGCAGGGGGCAGCACCACTATCCCTTGTTTACTGCTGGCAAACAAACCAGCAGATCAAGGCGCTGCTGAGCTCTCACTACAGCTCAGTCACAGAATTGATGTCTCCCCCTTCATTCACACAGCTTCCCATTTTCACAAAATATTCAGAGGTTTCCCATCTTTCACATCTCTATTCTCTTTGTTAAATTGACTGAAACTATCCAAAGTCTGAGGAGGGATGAAAAACAAGGCTAAATAACATAATAATGAAGATTTTGCTTCCAAAATGCCAGCAGAGATACCAGTGGCAGCCTTACAAACCAGCTGTAGACAGCAGCAGACAAAACTCTTCTAAAGAGCCATGGGGATTCAATACAATTATCCTCTCAGTGCTGCATTTCAATACATTAAATTGTTAGCACTGAAGTCCTCCATCACTACTGAAGAAATACATCATCTTTCAGTACTGATTTAACAAGAACCATTTTGTTATGCTGAAATTAGGAAATAGGTCATTTTCTGCTTAGATACAAAGCCACTTGTAAGACTACAAAAAAAGCTTCTTGAACTTGTAAGAGAGAAGGAAGAAAACAATACCACACACACAAGAAGTTACTTTCAAAACCTGAACAAAACAATCACCCCTAAATTTAACAAAAACCAAAGTCTCCAAGGATCTCAAATGGACTTGGTCATTGAACCAAGCAAAACTTACTAATAACAAACCTGAACATCCTTTTTAATATCATCAATATGTACAACAGGCTACTTGCTTTCTGCAAAAAACACTTTCTTTCATCAGATGGCAGCAACTACAAAGTTTTAAGTGAAAAATTCACATTTTATCAGGTTAAAATGCAGAGCACTCTAAACATCTGAAAGAGTACACTGGTGTTTTCCTTCAGCCAATACAGAAATAGCTCAATTCCCTTTAGAATCTTACATTTAAACCCCATTACAATGACATAAAATTAAATTTCAAAAGCAATGACAATTCTCTTTGTGAAATTTAGTTCTAGGAGATAGAATAGAAATTTCCACTAGTCTTTTCTTGCTACTATTCCCCTCTACTTACCCTCCTCCTTCAATTAAGAAAGGAAAAAAAAGCCTCAAATCCTGTGTTATAACTTCAGGAGATTAGCACTACAAGACAACAAATAGACCAATCTAAACATTTTAGAATGCTATTGCTAAATGTCACAAAATAAAAAATTCAGAGACTAAAATTACTGACCGAAATCATCAACGACATCTAAAGGAACACAGCAGCCAAAGTTATGCAATAAAAATTCAAGTCTGTTATTGAACAGTATATAAATTTCTAGAAATTAAAGAAAGAGTGTTATGCAGAAAATAAATGGCCTATGCCCTGCTTTTTACACAAGCTGTTTCTAACAATATTAGCAGCAACATGGAGTTAATTAATTAAAACAACAAAAACAATGGCTCTTTAAAATTACTATTTCATTCAGCTAAGAACATAAAGAGAAGATGAGATGATAAGTTTCTATTTGTTTCTGGAAACACTTCCAGGTTATTCATGCTGTAGCAGCTGTGACCTGGTAATGGCATGCTTTTGATTAAAAGCCATATAAATTAGCATTTTCTGAACAATTTTTACAAACGCCAGCATTACAATACGAGCTTGGACACAACTGAGGCATCAGTATCTCCTCAAAACCTACCGTTTAATTACATTCATTTTCTTCGGTGACTGCCTCAACACCTACTTTATAGGCATTTAAGTGCTTAGCTCTTCACTACCCCTCTGGAAAGGAGAAAAATTCACAATTCTCAAGTAAAAAAGTTTGTAGGTCCTTACCCTGCATACTAATCTGTTCAGAAAACACACCTGTGCAGAAAATAGCCTGGCTGCAAAAGATTTAACAGTAAGAGCTAGAACTCTATGCAAGTAAGAGGCCAAATTTATTTACCAAACCAATATTACATAGAGGAGATGATTATATAGGGATTTTGAAGAGTTAATCCGGTGTGTCAATAAAGAACTGATTTTATAGCGCACCAATTTAAAAATGCGGAAGTGTACACTCATTACTTTCATTCATAGTACAGTCAGTCTCACTATCTCTCCACCTGAAATGGGAGTCAATATTTTGTGACTTTAAACTATTCTGCATTTGTTTTTCAGTGACCCACATTTCACTGGTCCAATGTTGCCTGTTCAACTCAAATCCCAAGATCCAGTTGTGGGAACGCCCACCCACCTACTACTTTTAAGTTCATACATTGCAACAAAGTGAGTACTCTCGCCCCTAATACGCGATTTTCTGCCCATTCTCACGCACGACAGCCAGCGTCGAGGCCTGGAGGTGCCTCGGCCTCCAGAGCCTTCCTGAAAACGCCACAAAACAGGCTCCACAACACCGGGCAGATCCAAATACGCGAGGAGAGAAAGGTGCGCATACCCCCTCCATCGCCCCTTTAGCGAAGCGGGCAGAGGCTGCGCCTTCTCAAGTTCTTTCCGCACGCAGCCGCGGGGGCCCACACCTTCCCCCAGCAGCTCCGGCGGATCCTGCTGCCTTTCAGCCGAAGGGCTTCGCTACGTGCCGGACCCGCCGGGCCCGCGCCCGCCCCTCCGGGAGGAAGGAAGAGCGCGCAGGCCCCCATCACCCACAGGGGCCTCATCCCCGCGGGAGCGGCGCAGCTCGTCCCGGGGATCCCGCGGGCGACCTTTCCCCTCCTACCCGGGCCCTGCGCAGGCCCCTCACCGTTCTGGCAGCGCGGCGCGCCGCTCGCAGGGGCCGCGGCCTCCAGGGAGCTGCCGGGCCCGCCCGGGGAAAATGCGGCGGCGGCGGCGGGCCGCGGCGGCAGCCCGGCCGGCGCGGACATGACTCCTCTGAGCGGTTCTTCACTGCGTCCCGCTCCCGCCTGTTCCTGTTTCTCTTCCTCCTCCTCCGCC
>VXBT01002978.1:598473-641175 GCA_013400235.1 Oriolus oriolus
CGTGGAGCTCCTGGTGCAGGTCCAGTGAAGGGCAACAAGGATGATTGAGGGACTGGAGCATCGCTTATCAGGAATGGCTGAGGGAGCTGGGCTTGTTAAGCCTGGAGAAGAGACAACTGAGAGGGGATTTCATCAATATATATCTATATACATATAGTGTATGAATAGCTAAAGTGGGGCTGCCCAGAGGAGTGAGCCAGGCTCTTCTCACTGGTGCCAAACAATAAGACAGAAGGCAACGGGCAGAAACTGATGTACAGGAAGTTCCGCCTGAACATGAGGAAGAACTTTACTGCATGGGTGACTGTGCACTGGAACAGATTGCCCAGAGAGGTTGTGGGGTCTCCCTCACTTGACTATCAGGAGATACTCCAGAGCCATCTGGACTCAATCCTGTGCCACATGCTGTAGGATGACCCTGCTTGAACAGGGAGGTTGGACCAGATGAGCCACTGTGGTCCCTTTCAATCTGACTGATTCTGTGAGGCTGCTCCATGTCCCCGCCTCAGGGCACAGACATACACATGTACAATACATACACCTCTCATCATTTTGCTTGAGACATTTTTGTCTGTATAGGTAATGTGTGCTATTTTAGGTATAAATGTACCCTGGAAAACACAGAGGTAATGTGCATGTTCTGCACAGGGGAAAAGGCCTCACAAGGTGAGGTGAGGTGAAAGCTCTCCCTCTGTAATTATTCTTGTACAGACGGAAAAGCCTCAGTGAGATGGGGTGAGCTGAGGCAAGGCTTTTCCTGCAGTGTTAGGAGTGCACACTGTATTCTGTCTGTCTCCAGTGTGGATATATGCTATCTATAGAGACAGGCCTTCACAAGGAACAGCGAGGTGAGATAAGGCAAGAATTCCCAGTCTCTGTGCAGAATATATGCTACATATTCTCTAAACAGGAAGGCAAGTGTCGCAGAGCCTCTGCCATGGTTCAACCCCAGCCAGCAACTGAGCACCACACAGCCCCTTGCTCACTCTCCCCTACTCCATCTGGGTGCAATGGGGAAGAGAATCGGAATTGTAAAAGTGAAAAAACTCACGGGTTGAGATAAAGTCTGTTTAATAGTTAAAGCAAAAGCTGCGCACCCAAGCAAAGCAAAACAAGGAATTCCTCCACCACTTGCTGTGGGCAGGCAGGTGTTCAGCCACCTCTGGGAAAGCAGGGCTCCATCACGTGGAATGGTTATTTGGGAAGACAAACGCCATCACTCTAAATATCCCTCCCTTCCTTCTTCTCCCTCACCCAGCTCTATATACTCAGCACACCACCACATGGTGTGGAATATCCCTTGGGTGAGTTGGGATCAGCTGCCCCAGTTGTGTCTTCTCCTAGCTTCTTGTGCTTGCCAGCCTCCTCGCTGGTGGGGTGGTGTGAGAGGCAGAAAAGGCCTTGAAACTGTGTAAACACTGCTCAGCAGTAATAAAACATTCCTGTTTTATTGACACGAATGTTTCCAGCTCAAATCCAAAACATAGCCCACACCAGCTGCTGTGAAAAAAATGAACTCTATCCCCAGCCCAAACTAAACCATATTAATTTTGTCTGTTTGTCTGTCTCTATCACCTATCATTCACTCAGACACTACTCAAGACTGAATTAATTGCTCAGGTTATTTAATTAATTATACAAGAAAGTCAAGAGCACTGTAATGTACTGGTGATTATACTGTCAACACTAAATCCAATGACACTGTGTCACCTTTAATTGTTGCATACATTTGACCAGTCCCTTCCCTGTTTGTATGCTGTTCTTCTTACTGGTTACTATGCATGTCTCTCCTTAAATACTTTTTTAAATTTCTTTCCCTGTATGCTTAGCATATGGCCCAGCTCTGATTGTTACAGTTATTACAAAGCAGGCAGGGCTTCTTTTAGTGCTGCAGGAACTGACTGTATTGGAATCTCAGCCTTCACACCCTATCAGACTATGTAGAGGTGTCTTGTGCAGGCCTCTATTAGTCCTTTGATAGATTGCAGATCCATAACTGAAAGAAATCGTTTCTTCTCCTTGGCCTAACAAGCTAGGGCAAGAAATAATGGGTTCATAATGCAGCAACGTTCAGGTGAGCTATTAAGAAATAAACATTATCTCAGAATACTAAAGGACTAAGTGGCATGGGAATGGTGTGACATTGCCGTAATAGAAGGAGTCTTAGCAGGGGTTACACACACATTTTGAGCATCAGACTGTCAACCAGCAAGTGACCTCTTGAAGTCTCTTCCAGGGCTATATTGTTCTGACAGGGTTAACAAATTCTGCTGTTAAAGTTGTTCTTCCTTCTTTGTAACCCATGTTTTCCTTTCTTTGTAACCCATACTCCATCCTACACAAAGTACTTCTGAGAAATGAATGCATGACAGCAAAATAATTCAGAAATATGGACAACCATATCTTTTCATTCTCAATAGTGTTTGAGAAGGCGTGTAACTGCTTCCTTGTACTACAACTATATTTTGTCACAGCATGCAGCACATATGAATCTGTTTTGACAAAGGTTTTTCCTTTCCAGAGTCTCATTTCTGTAACTCCTGGTACTGTGAAACCATAAATATATCCTATATCACAATCTTTGAAAATTACGCATCAATTTATGATCATGCAGAAGTAGTTATAGATCATTGTGATAAAAGCAAGAGGAGGCAACTGGGAATTTTCCCGTTTTTTAAATGCTTTTACAAAACCTTTTACACGGCTTAATCAATTATTTTCTACAAACAACAATGACACTGTGGTTAAACCCATTAATTCCTAGGAAATCCAGATAAGTTGGCAGCTAGAACACAATCCCCTAATGGAAATTCACCATAAACCCAAACCCATTAGCTTTGTTTTCCTCATTTATAATGAATCTGAAAGCATTAGCAAGGAATGACTATTAATGTCTGCTTTTTATGCTGCCATGCAACAAATAACACAGGAGCTGTCTCGCCTAGGCCATTGCTTCCACATAGTCTAGCAACAAGCTTATTACAGAAGTAATAAATTCTTTGGCCAGTTGATGATACTTAATTACTAAAAGATTTATTTTGACCTTTGGTGGAGCAAACAATGACATAAAAAACTCCCTCTGCCATTTGAGTTTGCAGAACAAATGTGAAAGTGCATCTTGTTACCCATAACCTGGTAAATGAGGCATTAAATGTCCAAACCTAGAAAAAAAGGTTATTTTTATGAGGAGGAAAACGTGGGAACAAATAGTTATAAACTGAGTTAGTAATAATTTTGAGCTTTAGCATAACTAAGCCAAGTTTCTTCCATTTTGTCACATATTTCAGAAGGAGAATGACAAAATTAGGTGCTTTTATAACCTCCATCAACAAAATATAGCTGTGGGTCACTGTATCTCACTAATAAATTTCTAATTATTGTGCTGTGTTTCTAACAGGAACTGGGCCACTTCAGTGCAAAGTAATGAGGCTTCACATTTCCACAATAAGAGTCTCCAGTTGTGTTAACATCATTGTGTTTGCGTAAGTTGCCTCTAGTCACTGCAGTGGGGTTGCTTTCCAGAAAGAGAACGGCAAATCCAGACTCTTGATGTCACTGTGAAGTGTGCCTCTGCTTGGGTGACCTCTGCATCTGGCCGAAGGATAAATCCCTGCATCCACTGGGTGAGATCTATGCTATACTTCATTTGCAGCTGGCTAATTAGTAGAAGAGGCCCCAGGGTAGTCATGCTCCACTTAAAATAAAAATCTTTCAAACTTCTAAAACATACCAGAGAACAAGATATCAGTTGCGATGCTGCTCAGTTTTCTTACACGTGTACAGATTTATTTTCCATGTAGTTTATTTTATTAATTATCCAGATAACTCCAGAGGAGTTTTGTGTCTCAGCAATGAGCAGGACTTCTGTTTGTCTGCCTGAAGCACTTGGCATGTATTCTGGCTGGGTACACAAGACTGAACTGTGCCTAATTTTCGTGAGAGTTTTTTTCCTTTCCTTTCCCTTCCTTTTACCTTTTTTTTTTTATCCTCTTCATTTTTTCCCCTGGGATATTTATACCTCTAACAGAAAAGGCTCAAAAAGCAGCAGGATCTACCTGGCTGTGGTTTCACCAGCTCTAAGGAAAACCTTACACATTTGGACATCATGTTTACCAATTGCTATACGAATTATAGGATAAAGGGGTCTGCTACTACCAACATAATGGTGGTGACCCAGCTACCTTTGACTACCTTGGCATCAACAACAGTCTAATTGTCATCATCCTAGGGTAGCTGTGAATTATGTAAAAGAATGATTTAGCTTTTTGCTGGACCAAGGCAATGAGCTCTGCTAACTGCTACAGCTGATAGTAGCTGGGTATAGCTAATCATTATGGCCTCTGTGTCTGGGACCAGAAGTCAGAGTAGTTGTGCCATTCTGTAACCCCTAATGATGGGTGTTGTCTCTGCTCATACTCTAGTCCACAATTTCCATACCTCTTCAAATCTGGATATATGACATAAATTCTCACTTAAATTGGTACTCCTGATTGGCAATTATGCCTGGTAACCCTCTTGAGTATACAGTGTAAATAAACACGTACATCTATATCTAGACTTGTAATATTCCTGTGTGGTTTCATCAGCTGCAAACTTCAGTCTATGGCAGCAGTACTTAGAAATCACCAGGCAAGCTACTACTAAGGAAGAACCTCAGCTATATCATGAGATCTAAATATTTTCACAAAATTATGTTCAGAGAAACTCTAGCCACAAGCTTTCATATGACCTTGGGGCACAGCTAAACAAAAGCAAGACAGTCTGAGAAATTTCTGCAGCTGATGTGCCACATCCCAGCTGTAGAGGCATAGTGATGCTGGGATCCAAACAGGCTGAGTTTAAGCTCATGAAACCCTTTCAGTTTTCAGCTATTAAAGTTTTATGGTTTTCCAGTAATTTTTATAAGACCTGTAAAACTAATAAACCCCTGAAAGATCTTTTACTCTCTGGCAGTTTGATATTTTATAGGTTTTCCATTAAGAGGGAACAACGACTCATCTAAACCACTGGAGCTCCCTTCTTCCTGTGGCTCCAGATGTGCCACTTGCTCCCAAAGCAAATCTTGCCCTTACTTCTAAAAGAGAAACATGCTCCAAATATGGGAACTTGTTTGCAAAAATAGTTTTCCTGGATGTGCACGTCACTGGTCCCCAATGTATCTTTCTTTACATAATCAGTAAGAAACCGACAGACCCAACCAGAAGGCTTAGTTCCTCTTCTACCTGACTGACTGCACCTGCTCCACTGTTTATGTCCATCACAGGTCCTGAGGAGCACAGTCACATGGTAACACCCTTGGCTTCAAAGGGTTTCTCAAATGAACAATGGCAATGACATAGGCTCATGTGAACTGTAGATCAAACCATCCAGAACTGAAATAGGAGATAATTAAACCATTGAAGCACACTTAAAAGTCCCATGCTGTGGACTAGCTGCTTAATGCTGTAAACCTCAAGGACTTCACAGTAACAATTTATAAACTCCGGGTTTCTGTGTACATTTGAAACAACATAAAAAGCCGGAATTGCATCTATCCTTATCTGAAGAGACTGCTGTCCTCTGGAACTAACTGAAAAATTCCTCTCACAATATTTGGCAGTATTTGGGAAGCTGGTTGTGCCAATTAAATATCATGGAGAGTGGCTGACCAAGGCTAGATTCTGCACTGACTGCCTTGCCCTCTCGTGAGACCAGCTGGAGGAGACACATGAAGCTCTGCACTGGTAGAAAAAGCATTGCTCAAAGGCATCACATGAAGTGACATATTTTCTTTCCCTCTACAGCAGTACCCCATCAAGTACTACTTATTCAAGGTCAGACTATTTTCATGACTAGCAGTGTGTTGTTTTCAGCCAACGGAACCTGGAGAGGGATTTTCAATGTGCAGAAGGATAAATAAATCAATATAATTAATTAAAAACCTTACTGATTGATTCATATAACATTATATGCATGAAAAAAAAATTAAACAGCGATGATTAGTTTAATTTTCAAGCACAAGTGAAGTAGTAGCATTCCTGGAGAAAGACATGTTTATCTATAAACTTTTCAGACACATAAATGGCTTGTCTGAAAAAATACTTCCGTGCTCATAGTTGCTGTCCACCTTACCACTCAGTCTTACTTGGAGCTTTTTTGAATGGTGGCTTTTTAATATTTGTATCTTGTTCCCAGCTGTTGCATCCTAATTTAATTTCATTTTTCACAGTGGGTGAAATTCACATTTTATTTTTACACCACTAACTTCTATTGAAATAAGTGGTGGCATTCTAATTTCAAATTTGTTGAAACAGGAGGCAGTGGGGTGAGCACCTCTGTTTAGCACATCTTTTGCTAAGACTGCACCATTTATGACCCCACAACACAAAATTATAGAAATACCAATAAAAGTCAATGACTTCCTTTCAGTAATAAAGTGCCTACTTCTAAATATTTTTTCTAACATAGAGCATAAATTTTCCTACACAAAGATCAACTTGCTTTTGGTGCAATGCTTTTGATTTAAAAAGAAGTGAAAGTAGGTCTCTGCTGCCTTATCTTTTAAAAGCAGCTTGTGCTCTGTGGTTTCACTTTGTACTAGAAATAGTGCAGATTCAAATCACACCTGCAGGAACCATTTTGTTTACGGAAGAACAAGTGGCACAATTTTTGGGCATTATTTTGTACAGCAAATTACTTTTCTGTGGATGGTTGCTGTGACTTGGGACAGCAAGACATTGCTGCTTCTTAGTCCATAGTGAGAAACATGTCTGTTTTTCTCCTCTGACCTCCATCAAATTGCTTTCATTGTAACGGAGATCCCAGTTTGGGATTGGTTCTACAAGTAAATGAACATTTGCTGACAAATTATTTATTTACTCAGCTGCACACAAAACAGCTCTGGCCTGACAGTGCTTAGAAATGTGATTGAATAGTTTCAGTTTCAAAACTATTTTCTTCAGCATTTTGCCGGCTGTGTAATGCAGTACAAGGAAAAGTGATGAAAGGAATAGTAGCACATGAAATGCAATTCAATGAGTTCAAGTCACCTCACCCTTTTTCTCCTTGATGTCAAAAAGCCTTTTTCTGTCATATCAATGTGACTCAAAAGATCTGTTTATTTATTTGCATTTTGGCCAGATGATCAAACCAGTCATTTTCTTGAACTTCTTTTAGAATTTAAACAAGTCTTCTGCTTCAGAAACATGTGTGCAAAGTTAACCATGTGTCTAAGTGCCCTCTAGGTTAAGGATGTTAAGCATATGCCTGAATATGTACCTGTGTAGTTTCTGAGAACAAAATACTGCCAGAAAAATCAACTGGACAGGCCCCATCCCCTGAGTTTGCTTGTTCCTAAGAGTGGAGGATTATGTTTTCAGGAGATAAATTAACCCAATACGTTCTGAGGTCTCTGAAAGTGGGAGTAATCACGTTTGCCCCTTAGAGTCTGGAGCTGTTCAGGAAGCAGCAAATGCCATCATACAAGAGTGTTCTTTTCTTTCCAGCTATTTTCTTTCCAGCTCTAGGCTAGACTTGAACAGGGCAACTGGGGTTAAACTTAGCTTTCCTGTTCAAAATTTTGTGCTGTTAACTTCCTATAGATGTGACAGCTTCTGTTGCTCTTGTTGCACAGTGTTTGCTTTTTACACACTGGTGATGTGTCACAGGACCAAAACCTTTATGTACATGTGGGGCAGAGAAAGCAGAGGAATTGAGGGACATCTTTTCCCTACTCCTTGGAGACCCATGAGCAGCTGAGAAACCAGTGCTCAAAGATTTTATTTTACTATTCCCCAAGTAAACACATTCATGAAAAGATCTGGTCAAGCACAGTGGGGACCATAAATAAACTTCCCTCTGAGAATATTTCTAGGCATTTGCATTTCCCAGATGCAGGAGGTGTTACCAACATGGATTCTGGCAGCTTTGGACATGAATCTATCCCCAGGATTCACATTTAATGTGCTGAGGTCATTAGTTCTTAAGGATTTAAATTAGAAAATGCACTGATTTTCAACAAAATGCAGGGAATAATACTAATTTTTTTAAGCTGTTAGTTTGTTTTCAGAATTTAAAAGATAATGTGCAGTTTACTGAATTTATTTTTTTTCTTTCCATTAGCATATAGAATGTCAGAAGTAGTGTACAATATGGCAGGATTACTGACAATCATATAAGAGGAGAATCAGTAGGATGTCCCAAATTTGAAATACTATTTGAACTGAACCAATATCCCCAGTGAAACTGGTTACTAATAGTATATAGGGGCTTTTATTTGCCTAGTGTGACAGGTTGCACAATACTTCAGAAAAACCTGATTCAGAAAAGCCCTGCAATCTCTGCCACAGCTTCCTTCCACTTCATGAAGACTCCAGAGATAATCCAGATCCCTTTGTGCTGCGCTGCATTCTTTGGGCTTTGAGGAAAAACAAGAGAACCAGTTCAGATTTAGATTTAGATGGGATTTACTTACCTAGGAGAATACAATACAGGTAGGGAGACAGGCAGAGAGGATGAAGAGCTTTTGTGGCTTTAACATCTCAACACCCAACATGTTTCTAATTCTTACTTTAGACTGATGAGATATTCAGTTATTTTCAGGACTTTTTTTGAATTCTACTTATTAAAGAGCACCAACATCCAGTCCTCTTGAAGATTTCATTCCCTGGTGCTTCAAGAGTACTTAGTCTTTCTGGGTGTAATGAAAAAACCATTTTATCTACCTCTTCTACTTCTCAGTGAAATCAGTCTACATTTTCCCCCCAACACTCTTCATCTTCTAAGACTTTTTATAGCTATCTGCAAAAAAAAAAACCAAAAACCAAAAACCAAAAAAAGAAAGAAAAAAAGGAAAAAGCAAGCAACTTTTAAATGTAAATGGTGAATTTTGTGAGGTTCACATATTTGGCTCTGATTGTCTGGCCAATGACTTTAAGCTGTGTTGTTCTTTCAGGCTGCAAGACTCTTGAGACAGGGCCTATGTCTCCCTCCAGGTATTGTAAATGTCAATCACACAGAGAGTGCTCAATAAATGAATAATGATGGTTTTGTTACTGCTGTATGATGTTTCCCTTGCCAGAGATATTATAGTGGAGCCAAGATCAAAACCCATATGGAAAAAAAAGAAGTACTCTGATTTATCTGTGCAGAAAACAGGAAACCGTGCAAGATCGCACTCCTGCACAATTTCAGTGTTACTTCTTTGCTTCATTTTTGACCTGTGGAGATTGAGTACTTCGTCTGTTTTAATGTTCCTCAGCAGGCTTCAGAGAAAACAATACCAAAGCTGTAAACATTTGCAGATTGGGGTATTGCAAGCATGGATATAATGACCAGGATTAGCAATTAATTCAGTGGGCAAGTTCCCTTCCAAATAATTGGCTTTACTTGACTCCAAAAGTCCCGAAACATGTGCCTGACATTTAATCTTGACTTCAACAGGAGCTAAGCGTATGTTTAAGCTGCTCTGAATAGCAACTGTCTCTTGAATATGGACTTCTTGTGCTGTGCCCAGCAGTGGCAGTGGCCACAGGGACTGCATGGGTGTCCAGTGGCTCAGAGGATTACCCCCATCTTATGAGTGCTGGACACTCTGTGCTTGGTTCTGCAGACACTGATGAACCCAGCTCCAGCCTGCTAGCTACAGATTAGAGCTGCAATGGTAACAGCATCTCTAATATTTCTGCCGCTTTTAGTGTACTGAAATCCTATGCATCTCTCTGTCCTTTCTACAGAAGGTACCAAAGCATTCCCCCAGTTCTTTGTAAATTGTTGTCTATCTGGAAGCTATCCTCAGGACTTCTGTAACTTCATGCAGCACTTTTTCCAGATAAAGCACGGGGAATACACTCTTCATTATTAACTGCTCAGAAAGCAAGCAGACACCTCTTTCATTTAATCGGATAAAAGTCAGGAATTCAGTAGTGTTACACTGGTATAACTTAGCACAAAATTAGATCTGATAGCAGATTCAAGCCTTGGAGAAACTTCCCGCGGAGGATCCTTGGACAGGGCTGTTCAGCAAAGCCCACCCTGCCTCTTTCGGCAGGAAGGATTATGACCCTCGCATTGCCTGGTCCTGTAACTCGGGGGGAAACCCTCACTTCACCAAAGGTAAATACTGCTTTTTATTACCAACACCTGGTCCCAGATGATTCCTTTTATTGCACAAGCATCCGGAAATATAGTGAAACGGTGGGAAACACAAATTCCCCTCTCGGCTGCCTTTCCCACGCAGCAAAGGCAGGACGGCCACTAGGAGATGCTGCTGTACGCGGAATGCACCCGGCACCGCGGGAGACAAAAACGAAGGAAGAAATACTTCAGTCCAGACTGAGCCATGGCACTTTTTTTCTTCTTAGGCATCTACAGGGGAAATTTGAGACAGAAATATGTACAAGACTGTTGTGTTGAGTGAAACAGTAACTCACAGTTTGCAGTAAGTAATTTGCGAGGACTCCTTTAGCACTTTAAAAAGGCATTGCCTTTTAGTTTGATATAAATTACTAACCCAGGAATTTACTTCTCTGATCTAGAGTAATGACTGCTGGGATTCAGGTAACAAAAATGTCTGTGTCTCTGTATGTGGGAGACTTTAGCCCACTCGATAATATGACTTCAACATATATTGACAAAAACCTTCCAGGATACAATGAAATTAAAATTTAGGGATGTAATTAAACAGAGAAATTAGAAATGCACTTGGGAGTCAAGTAAGGGGATTTTCTATGTCTAGGAAGAAACCTGATATGTTTAACGGTAATTTCAGTTTGAAATGAAGGTGTTAGAAAAGCTTTTACTGGAGCTCTGCTGAAGGTCTTCCAAAATATGAAGATTAACTGAAAACTCCATTTATGTGTTTATATTTTCTTGTCACTGTAGCAAAACTCCAGCTGCTGTGTGGCTTTATTGCCCTGCACAGTGACTGGGGATGCCGTGAGTGCTTACGTTGGTCATTTACCATCAGATAGTATTGTTTTCTGCTGGCTTGTGATGATTGCTGCCATAAAATGAAGAATGTGAAAATTAGTAAAACAATGTCAAATTTGTATTGTCCTTTGGCAACATAAATGGTTATTCATCTGCACTTATCACTAACAATCTTCCTCTGGGCCTTTCTTGACATGCTTGCTCAACTTTGGTAAATTTTGCAAAGTTTTTTTGTTTTCTTTAGTTTTGCTCAGGGATCTTTAAGGATGGGTGGGAGCAGGGATCTTTTTAGGAGTATTTTGGACATTTAAGTTGCTGCAGTTCTCTTGCTCCTATTTTATAGAATAAGGCTAATGTCTTCATACTTGTGTATTTATTTTTAGATACCCTGTTTCCATATTTAGTAAATGCAGTTCTCAGTATTGTAAAAAAAGAGGCCGTTTATTTGTGTATCTAAATATATAGAATTAAGTGTCCAGAATAGGGTATAAATAAGTATTTCAATTCCCAGGCAGGCCCAACTGTCTGTGTAATTAACTCCCCCCTCGCCCTGCGTTTGGATACGCCATATTGTACTTCTAAAACAAATGTATACAGTGCCATTTTAGGGGACGTTCTCCAGTGACTTCCTCCACACAGCTTCCATCACTGCTGCTGCCAGATCCCACTTGTTGCCTCTGCTGAGGGCAGGCCTGGCAGCTACCCTCTGGCAGCTGCATCTATGGGAAACAAGGCATTGGTCTGTGACAAAAGTAGCAGCATGAGAGGCAGGGGTGAGATGTGGGGAGTGGGGGTCTGAAGTTCCAAGGAAGATGGAAATCGATTTGGTAAAAGAGACACGCATGCTGCATGATGCATTTGATGTTTTTGCGTGGTCCGCAGTAATCGGGTGTTACAGCACAACTCCAGGTCAGCCTTACCAATAAGCCAACTGTAATTCTGTGGGGCTTTGCAGGGAAAAGACAGGGACTTAAATATATACTGAAAGGATAAAGTAACTTTAAATTTAAATGGCTAAGCTGAAAAACTTGTTCTTGAGCAGAAAGTTTATGCTGATTAAGTCCTAAGCTTCCAGGAAAAGTAGGCCTTGTAGAACAGGGAGCATAATGAAGAATAGTTTAATTTTTGCTGTTTCTATTCTATAAGGTTTGCAGATATTCCTTGTGTGAGAAGTGTGCTTCCGAGGCTTCAGAGTGTTCCTATGTGCAATATAAATATTTCCTTTTTTGTTTTCCCTTTATAAACTAGTTGGAATATTGTGCTGTTTTCTTCAGCTGTTCCACTGGCAGGACCCATCTGGAAGGCCTGCCATCAAAATTTCGTCCTGGATTATATCAGTTTCTGGTTGCTTTTTGGGGGAAAGGGAAGGGGATGATCTTAAGATATATATAGACATTGCAAACAGACTGGGTCCTTCTACAGGCAGCACAAAGTCTACTTTAGGCTCAAGTTCCTGATATTACTTTACCATAAAGTGGGTGCAGATGTTATTGGTGAGCAGAGGAACATTGGAAGCCTTTCAAAGGAAATGCATTTAAGGAGGGATTTGAAGGAGGAAGTGGCAGGAGCTTTTCACGTGAGAAGTTATGATGAAATGTTTATACTTGATCCATAAATGACAGGACAACATTCAGAACAGTGTCAACCAAACAAATCATAGGATATTTGATCTGCAAGTGTCAAGCCTGAAAAGTCCCTTGGCTGCTTGTGAGAATTTCACAGAGAATTCTTATAGAAGTTAATCTTAAATGTGTGGCCTCCTTTGGAAGGAGGATTAACAGTGCTCCTAGGAGTATCAAAGTAGAAGACATACTCAGCTGGACAGGAATCTTGATTAACCAGTCTACAGTCGCAGAGAGTGAGAAAGAAACTAAAGATAGTGGTTGATTCCAATGCTGCTTTTCTTGCAGACAGGTCCATTATTCATGTTATATGAAGCCTTTAGTATGAAATTAATTTCAAAGATAGCACTGGGGAAATAGGGACCTCTTTAATGTGAAGATGATGCTATTCCCAGTGCTCATCAGAGCAATCAGGAGCTTCTTGGAGCTGAGTTTGGACAATTTTCCTTTGCCTTAGAGAAGTATGACAGCACCACTTTAAACTTTCTTAAAAGTGCATCTTTCCCTAGTGATTAATTTGCAAAAGAAAAATACACAGGCTGATTGAAGGAATTAAAAAAAAAGTAAGAGAAAGTAAGGAGTTGGAACAGTTAACTGGAGACTCTGGTCAAATCCATTCTTCCCTACTCTCCCATTCTCCACTGTTTACTTTAACTGCACCCCACCACAAAGTTCAGTGTGTATAAATTTATAGGGAGTATCTTCTCTATTTTTAATACACAGATGTATCTGAACACATTTTCACAGAAGAAGGAGGAATTTGTTCTTACAAACCCTTTTAACATTAATGGAAGCCCTACTTCTCTGTCCTTTAATTGCCTTGAGACTCGCCAGATGGGGTCAGATCCTTGTCTCCTATCAGTTTTCTACTGACCACTCAGCCAAGTGAGTTACTGCAGGCTCATCCAAACAGAGCTGTGGGACTGGACCCTTTGGTTCTCAGCATGTACCCTGCTGCGTTGATGATTAGTCTTTTTAAAATAAAGAGACATGAGATAAGAGCAGTAAGCTCTGCTAACACAGCCAAGTTGTGTATAGACACTGGGTGATCCACTCCTCTTAAATCACTGCCTGATTTCTTCAGTTATTCAAAAGCCAAACCCAGGAACTAATCTATCTATGGCCAAAATATTTCTCTTCATAAAAAAGCCAGATATATGTAGATTTGTGGCACTTTTTGCTGTTATGATTTTAAGGTGATGTCTTCTGAGTAGCTGCCATTTCTCATTGCTGTCAGAGCAGACTAGTACTTCAGACTGTTGCTGCTGGCACTGTGCCTTGTTGCAGAAATAGTTTATTTGTATAGGTTTCTGATTCTTCATATGTTGGAGACCTAATGCATTTTATTCATTCTTCTTCTGGCTGAAGGTAGCCAGTTCTCATTCTCCTTTTATAGTCTGCATGTAGTTAACAGCTACCAACTGCTCTCCTGGAATGAGGACGAGGGTTTGTAGTAATTCTCTCCTCTATTACTGCAAAGAGCTCTCTGGGTCTGTGCCAGCTTCTTCACTGCTATCCCACTGTGATCCCATCACTTGTGTTTCAGATCCCTCGGTCTCTCCTTCGCTATCTAATGCTATGCAGTTGCTTTCCAGTGAGCTCTCTCAACAACATGATATCAAGGAGTGAAGCTAACACCCTCCACGCTGGGGCTTTTTAGGAAGACTTGAAAGAGCTTCTCCTGTCTTGGCAGGCTGGCATTTAAAAAGAGGGAATGTTGGCAGCTTGCTCTTGGATTGGCCATTCTGGAGAACGTAGCTTCATCTCTTAATTTTTATGCCTTTTACAGTCTCCCGTGTACGGAGTTTTACTTCCTTTCTTGGTGGAATAGATTAAGAGCTGTTGATTAGGCAGAGACTGCATCACGGTTGAAAATCAAAGGTCAAGATTTTAAAAAGGTTAAGGAAGATGAATAAGCAGTGTGTTTCCTTCATAATTGTCTGAGCTGTTGAAGCACAGAATGGATATAATTTGGGCCATTTATTCACATTCCCAAATATGACCTTTTGAGCTAACTTTAGGTACTTCTGAAAAAAATCTTGGCCAACTGTCAACAACATAATCAACAAGCAGAGAAGCTAGTCCTAAGTAGACCACCCTGAAATAGTTCTGCTTTTGCTGGCAATTTATATCATTCCCCCCTGGATCTCTCCCTTGAGCAGAATATCCAGTTGGATTTATTGTGGCTTCACCACAAATATGGTAGCAAAGTTCCCTCTAAATTTTCTCATGAGGAAGGAATCAATACAAATGAGAAAATAAGGTGTTAGAGATAGCATACAACTTGTTTGTAACCTTTTTCTTGAAAAAACCATCTTCCACCGTGTTTAAGCCTTACTTTTTGGATTCTTTATCCTGCAGGATCTGTAAAGCTCTGCTAGGCAAAGCTATTAATAAAGAATCAATAACATATATTCTGGCCCTGCACAGAGAATTTGAAAAGCAGTGTATCTCAGTTGCAGTGGAAAGAAAAAGTATTTTTTGAGGATATTTAGACTTCTGTGTTGCAGTGGGGAGCTGCTTACATTCTTTTATGGAAGACAGAGGAGCACTGAATTCCTAGCAAACCCACAGGATGGCTGTTAGTACAGATGTTTCTGATGCTTTGGAGCAGGGGTGCTCCAGTGAGGACTCTGGCATGGGTGAGGATTTTAAGCACAGCTTGCCCAGACCTCACTGAGGTCTCAAACTGACATGTGGGAAATTTTTTGGTATTATTGGTATGTATTGCCAGACCTTACAGGTCTCCCAGGGGGCAGCTGGGAGTTCACTGCCTCAGTCCCCAGCTGTGGAGGTGACATGTGGTACTTTTTCAGGAATCAGTCCTCAGTAAAACTAGCAGCTGGCCTTGGGCCTCCCCTGTTTGGGGACTCTTCTTGTGGGTCACCGTTGGGAATGTACCAATATTAGCTTCCCAGGGGTCACAAAGAGTTGTACCATTTTGTTAAATGGTGATAGGTTTTGTAGATTAAATCCTGAAATATAAATTTAAACTTTATCTTCCAAAAGGTTTAAACCAGCAGTGGACTATTTGCTTTTTGACGAGTATCATGCAGAGGTATTAGTATTAAGTGCTGAGGGGCATTACACGACCTTTTCCTTACTGCTGGATGGGAAGTGTATATTAAAGAAAACCTGTGATGGAAAAGTTGAGAGTCAGATGACTGGTATTTGGTGCTGATGCTGAAGAAATAATTAATGAAAACAAGCAGGTACACAAAGAAAACTTTAATAAATCCCATGATAATGAGGTTTAGTACCAGTATGGTGCATATTCATACATTATACTCCATGAGCCTCTAGCGCTAACCACTCAAAGACAGGAAAAAACCCACTAGTAGAATGTGAGGAGTTAGTTTCAGTACTAATAGAAATTGCACCTCAGGTGCAGAATATCTTAAAAAATAGATGTATGTGAGAAAACAGTGTTATTTACACTCTATTTTTACAGTAGTGCATGTGAAAAAAAGAATTACTTTTTGCTGTAAGGATAGGTGAGTTTAAGAAGAAAATCCCATAAAATATTGCCTTCAATTAAATTGGTCTTCCAGACCCATGTACAACTCATTTTGTTAACTTTTTACCTTTCTTCTAGCCTCTGATTAAATAAGAAACCATTTTTGTGTCTTTTGCATCCACAAAATATCAAATCTGAATTTACTTCACAATTTCATGTTTGTTTCTATTCTACTGATTTACAGCTTAGTTATAAGTAGCAAACTCTATTTTTGCCCCTATTTATTACAGTTCAAATATTGTCAGGGATGTTGCAGGTTCCCACCACTCTTGGCACTCTACACGCAGAAAACAGACAAGGATCTTGCAGGAATGCATATCCCAGTGGAGAACAGTTCTGCTAATGTGATTCGGGTGCATATATTCAGAAGACAGGAGTGGAAAAGGAAGGGAAGGCATTCTGTTGGCTGACGGTTTTTGCTGCCTTGGTAGGACTGTGGTGGTTTCCCACCTTGTTAAATTGTTAGCTGGTGTTTGAAAGGAATGCAAACTTATCATTCCAGAGGTTGTAGGAGAAAAAGAGGAACCTGGATTGTCTCATAATGAAGAGCAGTGCATGGAGCAGGGTGAACTACTGAGGCACAAACTCGTGTCAAGTCAGCAGACACATTTGGCTGAGGCAGTGTTTTAAATTCACAGTTGGCTACAGATTATTTGAGAGCCTTGCCCCAAGACTGAAAATACCAAAAGGCTCCTAAATAAAATGTATCTGGAGAAGAACTACTGTTCAGGATACTGGTTGCTGTTGGGTTCAAGGACACATTATTAGTAGGTCATTGCTTTGTTTTCTGGTATAGGCAATTGCTCTCTTGGAGGCATTTCTATTTGTATTCCCCTAGGACCACAATTTTTCCTCCGAGAAGGGTTACTATCAGCACCATCTGCACGGTTTTAAATCTAAGCAAGAACAAAATATGTTGAAATTGTAGATCTGTTAGAAGGAGTCACCTATTTCTTATTTTCAGGGAGTTGGGCTCACTAGGGCAGGTCTGAATTGGTTTTGTGAATCTAGGAATGAGATGGATTTAGAGGTACTATATTTTGCTTAATTTCTTCCTACAAGATGACTTTTACCACCTTCAGATAAGATCTTTTTATGGAATAAATTTAATTTCTACCTAAATTAATTTAGTTTTCAATTTGTTAGCACATTCTTGTATTGAGTATAAATCAGAGAAATGGATTAATCAGTATTAATTTTCTATTTCCTAGCACTGTAGATAGCTGTAACACAATAGTGGGACAATGAATGGCTATTTCCCTGAAGTTTCTTGAGATCCCAGGGCTGCACAATCTCCTCGAGGTTTAACATGCATTTACTAGCAGCGTAAGTTCTAGCCACAAAGCATATGATTAAAAAGTGCTGAAAGAAATGTTGATATTTAATTTCCTTTACATTAGCAGTGGCATTCCAAAAAGAAATAAGAGTTCAGAAACTGAGCAAGCAAAAGGGAGAGTTGGGGAAAACTTCAGTTTTCTATTGTGCATTTTATTTTACTTGGGGGAATGTGATTTACTTATATATGGGGAGCAAGGAGGCAGTGGTACCTCTCTGCTGGATCCTGGAGTAATTGTGCCCTGTTCCTGGGTATGTCACTGCGAGACAAGTCAGTGGCAAACTCATTGTATTGCTTTTCTCTGAATTCTCTCCGTTGTGGTCTGAAGCAAGCTTGGCTAAGCAATAGGCAATATGATATCCATATATGTTGGCCAAAGCAGTAAAAGCTGATAGGAATGAGTTAATACAGCAGGAGTGAATAATGTAGGTGAAATTGAGGTCTCTGCTTTGTGATCTCTGTCAGAGTTGACAGTGGCAGCTAAATCCTAGCTGCCCCAGCTGGCTGACCTGCCCTGTTTTTTAAAGGTTGCTGCTCCTGTGGCAGAAGTGATGGAGCTGCTGTACCTGCTCCTCAGCAGCAGTGCACTGCTCAGTATTTTACCATGAACTAAAACCAGTGGTGCTTTATGTTGATATATTGTGCACTGTGGTGTCAGTGGAGCTGATGTGTTGCCTGCTATGCTATCTCTGCCTTTGGGACAGCAGCTTTTGACAAAGGGACAGAGAGGATTTAAGGGGTAGCAAACTTTTTGGATGTCATTGCTACACATGCTGGGAACTGTGTACCATAGTACTATACTGGGAAAATGTAAACTGTGGGAAGAGGGGAAGTATAAATTCCCTGTTAGTGCCATTTAGAATATTATAACAGTCTTACATTTTGACAAGGTTCCCTACTATCTTTGACTTTGAACTGCAGCTTGACAGTTTGAAATTCTGTAGTGGAATTCCACCTGAACGTTGGTTCCCAAAGGCAACTGGTAAGGCTATTAATTTATCAGACTCCTTGCCATTTGCTTGACTTCATCACAAGTGTTCACAGCATTTTGCAAGGATACCAAATTTAAGTCCTAGCTCCAAAGGGAGCAATAAACAATCAGACCATGACACACAATTAAATCAAGGGATGGATGCAAGTCTTTTTCAACAGCATGATACACAGCTTGCCACAACTGCATTATCTGAATGAGAAATTCTGTGGCTGGAGGGGAGCTCAGGCCAGCTCAGGAAGGAATGATCTGACCCTTCCAAACTACAGATTAACCATTTCAAGAAAACTACCTGAGGACACATTTTCTGAGAGATGCAGCAAAAAGAGAGGGCCCCAGGCCAGAGCAGGACAAAAGATCACCAAAAATATGGCTTGCATTTCTTGTACCTAGGTTTCACAAAGCTTTAGGGATCCCAGAAGTTGAAGACTCCAGAAGAGGATGAGCACTGTTTTTCCTTCAGCCTCAGGAAGAAGACAGAAAGTACCTCCTTGCAATCCTTCCCATGAGAGTGAGTCTCCACTTTTGGTAAGTGGAGACACAGAAAAACAAGCAAATAAGGTTAGGTAGCAGAGAGAGGGTGAGACCCACAACAGTCATAATGCTCTGAACTGCTGCCTAAGCATGGAATTTATTTTGCATTCCTTGGAGGTGTACAGAGATTTTAGCAGTGCTGTTTTCTGCCTTTGAAGTTGAGCAAGACTAAACTAAATGCAGAATATGTGAGATCCAGTCCAATATGCAGAACAACTGGGTTTAGTGTGGGAAAGGTAAATATAGACAGTGCCTCTAATCAGTGTTGGAAGGCCAGGAATGGAGCAGTATGGCACACAAGATGCAGAAAGACATTCAATTAACCTTAATTCAAATTCAAGGTTTCAGTCTGTGCTGCTTTGCTGGCTCAGAGTGTGCGTCAAAGTACCCATGATATTTTGGTGAGGGCATTGCGATCTGTTGAGATTTTCACAGCCCACATCTAAAATCTATTTTTAGACTTCAGCTCTTAAAGGAGGGAAAAAAAGGGCAAGCTAGGATAATTTTCCAACAAAGTCTTAGAAAAATATTCATTGCTAGGCTGACAACCTTAATGGCCAGTTACGGATGAGCTACAAACCCCAGAAAATGAGGCTTATAATGGAAACTGCAATTCAACCATGTAACGATAGCATTGCAGATGGGATATGGTAACACACAACCATTCCCTGCCTGACTGAACTGGCTGCCTCCGAGTTCTGAGGAATTTACTCACTTTGTACCCATCTACTCTGAGCTGGAAGGGAATCAGCAAACATCTCCATAGATGCTAAGCTTCAAAAATGTCAGCATATTGAGTAGTATCACAGCTAATTTCAAGCCTGGAAATAGGAGAAGGACATTTAGAATAGACTATAAATAGCTGGCAAACTGTGGAATAGCTTGCTAGGAGAGAGGGGAAAGGAAAGAGGAAAGAAGCATCACTTTAGTGGCTTAAACCATGCCCATAAAAAAGGGACAGATGTTTCCTATTGGAGCATCCCCTTATAAAACAGCTTCATCCCTGCAAAGCAGCACACTGCAGCTTCTATATATAACTGCAGAGTAACACAACATAGCTGAGGGTTTACGGAAGCTTGTTTACTTGTAAAACATTATGGATAAAATCAGACATCTAGGAGTAGGTGGGACGTCTGTTGATAAGCACACAATACTTCCATGTACAGCAGAACACTGGTTTTGTCTGCCTTCACGGAAGATGCTCTTACATTCCTGCAGCCAGTGATGGTTGTCAGTTCTGATTGCTACTTTTTTTGCATTTATGTAAAAGCACCCAGAAGGTTGAGATTTAGGCCATCCAAGGCCAGATAATTGAGGGCTAATGTAGTCTCCATATCCTTAAGTCTGTTTCCATGCACAAGTGCATTATGGTGTTTCACTACCAGATCATATAACAGTGTGATGTGACAATGTGACATGCTATTCAGCAAAACAGGAAATGTTGAGAAACCTTTCTGTGTTATTCACATCAGCAGCTTTCAATAAAAAAAGTGGCATGCCCTCCATGATGGAATGAGTACAGAGGCATTAGTATTCCTCATAGAGCATCACTCTTGTCATTATGGTAATGACAGATTTTGCATGCTTAACCTATCACTTATAAAAAGAGTATGTTTGTTTCCATAGAACCAGATTGTTCTCCCCCCACCATGTACTCAAGTAAGTGAGACAATTCCAGGATTAAGGGTCTCGGTAATGTCAGTAGGATTAAAGTGAACATTTTTCAGAAATGACTGGGATTTGTTAAAAGCCTCTTTCTTTAAAGTGTTATTTTTGATGCATTCCAACAAGTACAGTTTTCACTAGGTTCACATACTGCAGTCCTTCAGCTGCAAAATCTGAATCCAGATTCATAGCTGGACCAAAATCTCAGGTCTTCTGCCCTTCACAGACGCAAAATGATTTGTTTTATGACAGCCAGACTCCCTAGGGGCAGGACTTAGTATCAGGAGATAAAGACTCCTTTTCCAGATATACTCTCAAGTATGTAATTTCACTTGTATTTCAATTTCACCATTTCCAACAAAGAGGTTAAACAAACTTTTGTATGCAGTGAAAGGGAATAATTTCTGTAGGATACATGAATCATATTAGCGTATCTATATTCAAAGAGTTATCTGATAATATAAAATATTACACCTCAGAAAAAAAAATAAATTCTTGAGGATACTCTCCCAAACCTATAAGAAAGTCCAGACTTACTTGTTTCATAAGCCTTCCTATTCAATCCTTGTCAATGATTTTTGTCCACGAGGTCGCACAGGCAGCCCAGTCCCAATAGGGCACCAGCATTTGGACAACTTTCCCTGACTGTAGTTGGCTTGAAGTGCCCCTTGCTGAAAAAGCACTGCTGTGCAGTCAGCAGGGGCAGGAGGGATGGTGCTCGCCAGGGTGTGAATTCGCAGCGCATTAGCTGCTCTCCATTACCTCCCGTAGCAGTAAATGTGTCATTGTGCTCACAGGAGCATTCTTAGTAAGATTAAGGCTATCCACACAGGAAGCTAGTGTGGAGTAGCTAGGGCTGTATAAATTCACACCTTAGCTTAGTTGGTACTAAATTTCCCCTGTAGACAAGCCTGCTGTCTATCCACCTACTTATTTTGTGTAGCTTGCAATGCTACTTTTCTTCAATTGCCTCATTTCTGAATATGATTGTGGATCTATCTTCCTTTTTGTCCTTGAGAGTGATTTGTTGCATGCTGCCCACCAGGCAAACCTTCAGTTCCTGCAGCTGCTTTCAGGTGTAGTACCAATGGTCTCTGAGCTCTCAGCACCAGGTTGGAAAATGTGGGTGCTGTGGACTGAAAACTCAACTTAAACCCGCTGCCATATTTCCACATATTTCCAACTGCAGCCAGTATTCCCTCCGTGGCCATCCTCCTCCACCCTCCCCAGCCAACTTCATCTTCGTCTGCCTCCTCTGCAGCCCTTTGTAGCTGGCTTGTTTTAGAGCTGTGTGAGAAACACAAAGTCTTAATGCAATCTAAGCGTGAACTCACTGATCCCATATTCTGCGAGCAACGTGCTCAGGGGACGACGTGGAACTGTGCCTGAGCAGAGCTGTTATCATTTAATTGCTCATTTTACAATAAGCTCAACAATTCTAAATTGCCCGGACACCTTTGGCAGGATATAAAGCTAACCATTGTAACCCAGAAATGCTGTAAACTTCCCTTTAGCACCTGCTCTGCCTCACTGCTCGTTTTTATGCTGTTGCTCAGGCTTGTTGCCTGGTGGTTGCATGGTAAGCTGCTTGGGGCAGGATTGATGTCCTTTATACTTCATCAAGGTCTGGGAGAATGGGGGACCCCTATCCTGTTACACGGGGCACAGCCACAGCACAAGTGATGGTGATCGTGATTACAGCTGACAACTGAAATAAACGGTGCTCTGCAGACCTCGTCCACTTCAGCTGCATTAACATGAAGGGCAGAGAATATAGCCATGATCCCAATGTTGAAGGCTAGGATGAAACTGGTAGTGTTACAGTTGTATTTTCCCTCCTCTTTTGACAACCAGATTACACACCTTATTAAGAACATTTTCCTGCATGCTTTGCATTATTCCTTTGCCCTCAATGGTGAAGGAATGCAAGAGCAAGCCTAGCTTTTCTACACTTTCTCTCTTTCTCCCTTGCTAAAGTATGTGGGATTCGATGCCTAATCCATACAGTTTCTAGGGCATGCAACTCAAAGAGAATACACTATTATTAATGGAGGACATCACCAAAATGCTTGAACAATGCCCCATTGTGAGGGTGCAGAGAGATTGTTGATGGTTTAGCTCCGAGCCTTCAATTCCCTCTGCTAACCCTGCAACTGACCCACAGGAACCTTTTCCCCTTTCCTGCTTCCCCCGTCTTTTCCTGAAGAGTCTTTGTTGCCTTTCTGTTAATAAGGGTCCTTGGTGTACTCGTTTGCGTGGTGATTTGCACTTCCAGCTCACAGATAATCGATAGCCAAGAAATTGCTTGAGTTCCAGAAATAAAAAAATAAAGGTCTGGAGACCTTAAATTTTGTATTCAAGGATGTGCTTTGCAGAAGAGAAAGAAGACTGCTCCCCCTCTGCTCTCAGCTTCTGCACACTACCTCTTTCAAATACAGGGTTATTAATTCAGTAAGTGGGAAATTCTTCCCAAAATCCTCTCTGAAAGCTTGATGAGGTGTATGCCCACTTCCCTGTAACTCAGGCAGGATTCTAACTTTTTATCACAAAGCCATCATAAATAACGGATTTTAGGGGAAGTTGGAATCATTGCTAGGAAGTCTTACTGCTCCACAACCACAGATGGAAAGCTCTTTAAGATGGACACCTTGTACTGATTTCCTTGCTGGAAACCTTCATAAATGTAGATTTTGGCTTCCTATCCAGAGCTTTGAAGAAATTGCTCTTATAAAATCTCTCCTCCCCTCCCTGAGAGTTTTTTTCCCTTCCAAAGCTACCAGTGACTCAGTGCAAGTAAGTTTAGCCAGGATGTTTGGCAGAGCATGTATTTTGAAGAGGGTGCACCTAATTCTCACTTTTGGCCCTGCAAGACTGCACTCAGGCACTAAGATTACAAGCTGCCGTAGTCAAATGCAGCTTTTAAATATACAAGTGAAAAGTGTGTGTGTGATGATGATTCCTAGTTTCTGGTTAGGTCAAGTAGGTAAGATTTATGATGGTCTTCAGTTTTAATTTTCGAGTAAATTTAATGTTTCAAGTAAACACTTGTTATTTATTACATTGTAAACAATGTGATAAATAAATATGTTTCTGAGCTTCAGCAACTTTAACTTCTTTGATAATACTGGCTTTTAATTTATTTATTTATTTTAAAAATAAGTATAAGCAGATTAACTACTGCCAGTGTGAACGTTTGGATTTATTGATTTGACAGTTTAACACTGACCTCTTGTCTTGGTCAATATTTGCCTAGGAGTTTATTAAATCTTAGTGTCTTTTACAAATGTCAGGATATATATTGTAACTAGAACAGAAGAAAATTGCAATGCTAGAAGTTTTATTAACCAATAATGGAAGTTTGGTAAAACTAATTATTTTCAGGTTAAAATCAAATTAATCAAACCACTGGGCTGCTTTTTTAAGAGTGGTCAAGCATCTTGACCTGCAATTTAGAGATGCTTAGTTTCAATTTTTCTAAGTTTAATAAAGGAAAGCATGGGGGAAGGGGGAGAAGAACCAGCTAAGATGTTTGATTTATAGTGGAATGAAACATTTAGTTTAACCACAGATTAATATATTTGTTTGGATGAGGAGGAAAAGCTGACTGAAGGAATGAAGAGAAAACTACAATTCTTTTCCTCTCACTTCAGCTAACAAACAGAAACCGTAGTGCTCTGAGCAGTGCTTGTTATTGCATTTGTTATATTTCACTAGACATATCAGGAAATTTCTCTACATTATGGCCGTCCAATTTAGATTTTAAGAAAGCAGACGGAAAAAAAGACAGACAAACATTTATCTCCAGGGAGGAAACAACTGATTCAGCTGCAGCCAGCTGTTTCCATACATTTAGCAGAGTACATTCCTCCAGGGCTCCTACACTGCTGACCTACAAAAGGTGAGTGCAAGTAGCTTCTCAAGGTGTTGTCTTTCCAGGCTAGACACAAGACTGTTAACAACACAGAAAAGGGAAATAGTTTCCCCTTTTCTCATTGCTGGAGAATGAGATTTTCTCATTTTCCTCCTTCTAACAGGTTTCTCACTGCTTTGCCACTTAATAAAAAAAGGAGATGGCACTGATCCCCATCACACATTCTTCCCATTTCTCTGGGCATAGGTATTTAACAAAAAGGAATGTTCCTCTAAAGTTTTGCCTACCTCTTCTCTGAATTACTGCAGGATGGCTCATGCCATTCCACAGCTGTTGTCTTGTTTACATAGCATGGTTTAAATGGACATTCCCATCATGGGACATATGGAGCATGGATGTTACATACTGCATTCTAGAATTAAGGCTTGTTAAATCCCACTTTTATGGCTTGAGTTTTTAAGTCCCTGTGAGACTTTGCTGCAGGAGACTGACAGGAGGGACAGGTGTATTGTGGCTTCAGCCTGGTGACAAGTTTTTACATTCAGCTGCATTCTTCCAGCAGCAAAGGGCCGAGCAGCTGACAGCACCCGAGCCTCCTTGCCTCTGCAGGAATGCCTGTGGCAGGGAGAAGAATGTGCTGTGTCCCTGCCCCGTCACGCAGCCGCATTGCAACACAGGCACGGCTGCTGATCCTGCTCATCAGGTGAGGCCTCCCTTGGATGCAGCCTCTGATACCCTTATTTACCCTGAATGCGGGCCTGGAGTCCTTACCTGCAGAGATGCTGAGCATTTTCAGGCAGTGAGCAGATCTCTTAACAAAGAATATGCAAAAAATAGGGCTTGCTGAAATCAGGTCTCCTTTTGCAAACATTTTCAAGTTTTGAAATTGAATGAGAACTCAACACAGTTTATCATGTTTCCTTGTTTGCTTAAACAGAGATTTTAATAGGAGTATATTATGCCAGTTTTTGCAGGATGCAGTGTGAAAAGGGTCCTTCTGAAGCCCATTCTGCCTGTGAGCAAGGTAACTCCAGTAAGCGAGCATTCCCAGATAGACATCCTTCATGTGAGCACATTAGGAAGCTCTTTTGAGGAACAGGTGTATAACACAGCTGAGAAAGCCCAAAAGCAAATAAAGACTGGGCTTCTTTTGGTTGTATGGCACCTAAGGGCAACTAGATATGAAGCAAAGGGCTAAATTACACTTTGTACTACATAGATATGCTAGGGAGGAAAATACATCCTCTCCACTCCGTCTCCCTCATGTTGCATCCCTCATGGTTTCTTTGTAGCTCAAGAGGAGGAGTTGGCACTGCTGGGCAGGGTGAGATGCATCTGTAGAAGCATAAAGCTGGGGTCAGCAGGCTGGGCATATATACTGGCTACCCTGGCAGAGCGGGCAGAGGGAAGGCTCCCTGCAAGGCACTTCCCCCAGCTTTCACCCAGGCTGTCCCTCCTCCTTCTCTTATGCATACTTGTGGTGCTATGGCAGGGAGCAGGATGAAGTACTGCACCAGATTCCTATCCTAACTATTCAGGCTACAAACCCAGCCATAGGAAAAATAGCCAAGAAAAAGCAGAAACCCGTCACCTTCTTTGGTTGTAAAAGAGGAATGGTGTGAGAATCCAGGGTGAAGTTCCAGCCCCACACCCCATCACATCAGCTATAGCCAGCAGGCAAGCGCTCTTCAGAGTTTTTCTTGCAAGATGTGTTATAGTATTTCTGCATACAAGCTATTTCCTCTTTTTTGTTTTCACCTTTGAAGGTCACTGTAAGGGTGAGCTGCGTCACTGCACAGCTCAGGAAAGGCAGGTGCTACAATTGCCTAGTCTAAAAAATCAGGCAAGAGCATTAGCTCTTTTGCAAGGAGAGCAAGCATCTGGAATCTTTCTCCTTTCACAGTAATCTCATTTGCTGTGAAATGATTGAACTCAGATCCCTGAATTTTCCTTGAAGACTATCTACAAGTACCAGCCAGCTGATCCGCAGCAATCTAGGGGGTAGGGGATATATAAATCGCCTTCATTTACGGCCACATTCCTCCCACCCTCCTCCAAAATCACATTCTCTCCCTTCCAATAGCAGCAGCAGTGACGGATGCATCCATCCTGTGGCAGGGAGGACAACGTGGGTCTGAAGCTGCGGTGTTGCCTGGTAACCACCTGCGGAGAGCACGGAGGAGCAGGCGCTGGAGCCCGTGATGCCGCATCTCTCAGACAAATGGGTGCCTCACAGCTGGCCTGAGGATCAGCAGTGCTCAGCGTGGGCCCCTCCTGCGCAGCAGTTTCGTGCTGCGCCGTCTGGTTGTAGCATTTGAGAAGTTTGGCTCCTTTACTCATCTCTGCAATTGATGTTGTGCCCTTCAAACATGGCTTTGGAACAGTCCAAGTCCATAGGCACAACGGTAGCCTATTCTGCACAGATGGCTAAGGATCTGACCCTGCACCCTCAACACCATGACAGAAGGGCTCAATGGCACAAAAACTCACTTACTTATGAAAACATTCCTATTTGGTTATATTTATCATATAACTTTTCATGATGTTCTGGGAGTCTGTTATGTGATATACTTGAAATACATTTTGGGATTCTGACATATTTGGATTTGGTCAGATGTGGAGCTTGGCTCCAGATCAGAATCTCACTTACATTAAATCTAGCTGCAGTATGAAACCCTAGAACTAGGATTTGTATTCAAACTAAACAATACTAGAATCCTACAAGAAGTTCCTGTAAGAGCTCAGCTATATTTGGTGGCTACCTGAGCAGCTGAGGCTTTAAATAAAGCCAGTACTGCTTGCTCAACTTTTACCAGCATGATCAGCAGTCTTGTTAAAAAGAAAAAAGAAATCAGACTTATTTTTGAAGCCTAACTGGAATATAGGCTTTTCCCTAAAAAATTTTTTAAAAAATCAAAAATTTGGCATGTTTGTGTTCATATAATGGAATTAAATTAATTATTATTTCTAAGACTTTCCTTTCTCTGTAATTTTCTTAGCAATGTATGAGCCAACAACTTTAGGGGAAGAGGAAAGATGACCAAAGCAACGTGAAGTATCATGTATTTGATGGTGTTGAACACTGATACCAAATTTGTAGCTGTGCACATTACTGGCTTAAAACTCAGAAGGAAAATCCAAACCAGAATCAGAATGTAGCAGAACATTTATTTTGGCACACTGAACATGGAGGCACATATTTAGAACAGCTTGCAGAGGAAGAGTCACACCTTTAAAAAACAAAGCCTGTGTTCACACCTCACTTGTGAAAACTGGACCTAAAAGTAACATAATGGTTTCACTACACTAAGCATTCTACAGCACATGGAGCCATCAAGAACTTCCTTAGTTCCTGGAAACTCCTGTTTGAGACCTGTTCCTTGCCATGATCCCTGCAAAGATGCAGATCAGGACCATGGGTGCTCCTGACATAGCACTGGCACTTTACAGGCTTCAGGGGCTTCCTCCCCAGCTTCATCCCTGGCCACATAATCCCGTTTTGTTCCAGCAGGGAGGCATCCAGCTTTGTGCACGCAGACTGCCAACAGAACAAGGCAATGGAGGCTAATCAGGCAATTCACTTGGAAAGCACACTTCTGGTCTGAGCTAGTCCATTACTGTCTGCCCAGCCTGATGGGGCAGCAGCTGCTGAGCACCACTTATTGTCACTGTAGGCAGGTGCACGGCCCAAAGGTGCCCCTTTCCCTCTCTGCCTCTCTGCTGGTGATCCGGTAACACAGTTAAAGCTTAAGTGGTTCCTGCCTTCCCTCTCTGTGCTCAGTGCCACTGTACGTAGTGACATGTTAGTGAAACTCTGCATGTGCCAATGAAGCACAGCAGGCGGTATGGAAATGCTCCGTGCTCTATCTGACAATTACGCCATTTTATTTAATAGGGCACTGCCCTGGATGTTGCAGATAATCCCCCAATACTCCAGCCTGGTAAATGAGGAGGAGTCATCTTGTTTCCTCCCAGTGCTGCTCCCCAGGAGTGTCTTCTTCCCAGTCTGAACTCCTCACAATGGCAAACAGGTCCGGCCTGACAAGACTCTGCGTAATGTTCAGACAAACCCAACCCCTCTGCCTCCTGATGTGCAAGAGGTGTCTGCCTGCCTTAGTAAATGTGTTTGTGGTATCAGCAGCAGTGAGAAGAAACTAGAAGGTAAATCACCTGTTTAACCAATGGGAAGAACTCAAAAGGCACAAATGTGGCAGGTCTTCATTAAAAAGTGATGAGACTGGCTCTAAATCTTCAAAGCACATAAAACAAATTTACTTTCAAATTCATTTCTGGTCTGAGACTTTAGTATTCACATTTTCAAACTCTTCTGAAATCTGGAGGGCAAGAACTTTTCTCACTCTCTTTCTCCCCTCTGAAAGAGCTGCCACCTGTGGTGCTGTCTTGCAGAGAAGGATCAGAGGAAAGTGTTTCACTCTGAGGCATTCTCAGATTCCTGGCCACACAGCCCTGCTCCACAGCTGAAGAAAGCACACCCAGAAGAAAAGTAGACATGAACGAAGCTAAAGAGGAAGCCCATGGTATGAATGTTTATCCTTGACTTGAGGAGGAGTAGCAGAGGCCAGGGACAAGCCAGTGTGTTGGCATGAGGTGGTGGCTCAGAAAGCTGCTTCTGGAGCCAGTTTTCTGTGGGCTGCCACGCTGTGTGCGGCTGGCTGAGGCGCTTGGGTGCTGCTGGGCCCTGCTTGCTGCAGAGGAGCCGCCTGCGGCAGAGTGCCCAGCCAGGGCACAGCTGCGGCGGCTGCACAGCGAATGTGAGCCAAAGCTCTTACTCTCTTGGTGCTCACAAGGCCACTGTTAACAGGAGAGGGGAGAAAAATAAAAGAAGAGGAAAAAGCAAACAGTAGTGTGGTAATTTTGCCCTCAGCACTGGGACTGTTACTGGTGTCCCTGTGTATGGCTCACACAGCCCCTTTATCATGTACACCTTTTAAGCGCTGTCTTCAAAGATAGGGTCCATGTTCTCTCTCACCCTCTAGTGCTGCAACTTTTCCAGATGGAATGATACTTTATTTAAGCACTCCTTCATTACACTATCGGCTACTTCTCTCATCTGGGAAATAAAGGTTAATTGGCCGTGCACAATTACTGATTCATATCACAGGCACAAAACATAGCCAAGATTAACTAACAATCATTGCAAAAAATGGCAATGACTATGCTAGACATGCCTTGTAATCCTCACACAAAACTAGAAATTGTGACCAGCATACTACCTGTATGTCTGTCATACAGACATTTCTGGAAGCTAGATACAGGCAATTAAAGAAGTCATATATGACAAATTGCAACATTCTCAAAATCTCAAGTGTTAAGTGCCTTCATTCTAAGATTTCTGAGCTATGGTGAATATATGACCAGATAATTTTCCTTTAAAACTAAATTCCGTGCAAGTGACCTATCCTCCTCCTCCCCAGTATTCTGTTTCTGTTTGTTAGCAATTAGTACTATAGAAAAGACATCTTTAGTCCAGAACAGATTTCCAACTCATTTAACAGTTCACTGTTGGATAATGGAAAAACAATTGAATCAAAGTCTGGAGCTAAATGGTTCATCTGAGTACATAAATGCTGTTTATTATTTTGAGATGTGTAGAAATGGCACCTTGATGGCTCATGCTATCATTTAAAGAAGGAAACAGCACGTGAAGCTGGGTATTAACTCCTCATTCTGCCTGCCACAAGCAGCATCACTGCCCATGGACTGAGACTGAACTTCATGGGAAAACCTTTCCTTTCTCAAAAGGACCCACATGAAGCCATCTACTCCAATAGGGCTGCCCAACCCTACAGCCCACAGCACTTCTCCATCAGTGCTAGAGCTGTAACTTGTGAAGTACTTAAGGATGAAAGACACTGTGAAAAAAAAAAGAGTTGTATTTTTCAAGCTCAAAGAAGGCTAATAAATAAATGAATCTTTATAGGAGTCTTAGAACATCATATGGCTTCAGGCAAGTACATGTTCCTTTTCAGATCAAAACAGAGGGGAAGCAGTTTTGGTCTCTGAATGAAAATGGGTTTGGAGAGGAAGCAAACAGCATCTCTTAAATGGAAGTGAAGAGGAAACAGCACAAAGAGCCATATGCCTGGCATCCTTGAGAGTCCTCAAGAGGGGAGGGAGGGAGTTGTGTTAGAAGGGTGAGATGTGGTGTATGCTTGTGTAGACAGGGAAATAAGAAAATAGCTTCCAGAGGTGAGAAATGTCAAAGAAATAAAACAGGTATGTTAAAAGAGGTGTTAAAGAGGATTATTTTCCCTCAATGTATTCCCTGAAATCCTATTTAATATTAATGGCATTTGAATACACAGCTTATGGGGAAAGAATAGTGATCTCTGTGGCCTTAAATAGGATTCTACAAAATTGACATCAGCACAAGAGGCAGACAAAACAAGTTGCTTAAGTTAAAAAAAAATGGCAGGCTTCAGATTCACAGAATAAGCCATTGGGAAAACAAAATAAGATCAATAAAACAGAGGAAATAAAGAAATAGCTGGTGTGAGAGTCAGTTCCTAAATTCAGGTAACTTCTTTGTCTTTGGTAGATCTCACTGACCTGCAGCAATGCCTTTAGGTATGTGGCCCATACAGAGCTCCTGCCAACAGAGAGCTGCAAACACACATATCCCTTTCCATCAGCCCATCACTGTTTCATACAGCCACCATCAAAATAACCCAAGAGACAGCACTGCAAACGTTTGTACTGAGCTACAATCCTTCTCAAGGCGTTCAGGAAAATGTAACAGGTCCGTCTTCAATGGGTGTTTGGCAGTAGAGCTCTACAGAAACCTACAGAGCTTGGATGGGGTGGCACTGCAGCTGCAGGCGGAAAGGGGACAAACTGCTGGGAAGAAGGATACTGTCTCTGAACTAAGGGGAAGATGAGACAAGCCTTTAATTGGGGGAGGATCACAGGAGCCACAAGATGAAACAGTGAAGGTGTGACATAAACACACAGAGTGATTTTGATGCATCCCAGCTCCTTACTGTAATAAATCAGTACATGTTAACATCAAATCTGGAAGAAGCAACATTTGGGCAGACTCCTTTGAAGAGCTGATTGCTCCAACGTGCCCTGATTCACAGGGGTAGGAATGGCAGCAGCAGCAGTAAACCTGCCCACAGCTTATCTGCATTTCTTTGTCAATGTATCTTTTCAAATCAGCTTCTAGTGAAGGAACAAGAACAAAAACCAAAATCCAAACAAACCAGCCTCCAGATGAAAGCACTAGGGCAGCATGCAGCTCCCCTGAGAAGCAGAGCAGGAGTTTGGTTATGTTTGAGTGTTGAGGAGCAACTAGCCTGCAGCAGAGCTACCTAGCCAAGAGGCTGCAAAGGCCCTCAGACTCTCATATTGGTCCAAGAAACTTTATATCACAGTTGTAGCTCATGAAGTTTTACAGCTGATTTATGGTATGGTTTCAGAGCTCTTCACTCTTTTATAAGTGCATGGGACTTTTCCTATAAATATGGATTGAGAAGAAGGCTTTGGAGTGTTTTTTACACATTGTAATCACATACAGGCATGCTATCACTTGCAAAAAAAAAATTATATTCCCTCTCTTTACGTGTGTATATATATTTATATATATCCCCCATTTTATTTTAAGCATATGGGCTGGTATTCCTGTGGGTAAACCACCTAAAAATTAGTTCCAGAAGAGACACATTAATGGAGACTCAAATAACTAAAATGTAAAGTACAGCTGAGGAAACCTTGGCAGCAAAATATTTGAGCATTGCCAGAAAAAGTAGATTCCTACCTTACAGCCAAATTTCATTACCTTTTGATGACCAATACTACCAGTTTGCTTTGGTCTTAGAAACTTTTAAGTATTTCTTATGTTCTGGAGATTAAGGTATTGCTGCTTGCAGCAGTAACACGTAGAAGTGTGATGCTGTGAGACTTCAGTGGTGGAGTTAGGGTCAGCTGAGCCCGATGCCCGGCTGGGGCATTTCCCAGACGTGCCTGGGTGGTTGCGATGGGGCCCGTCAGGAGCAGCACAGCCTGCCAGCACTGCTCCTGTGGGCACTGCTGCTACCATGCTGGTTCCAGCTCTTCCCACGTGGCGCGGAGCTGACAGGTGCTTGCTCACAGCCATTACAGATTCCAGGAGGCATTTTATAGATGGGTGAGTTGTAGATGCCTATTTGCTGGCTTCCTGAGGGAAGCTGCTCTGATGCCGGATTTTATATTCATCACAAAGTTCATTGGAAAAGGTATCTTCACTTCCCTTCCGATCTGTTTTGCAAAGCATCTGCTATGTTTCAGGCAGGCTACAGCTGATTTCTTTGGAAGGGAGTGATTCCTACATAGGATTTACACATGACAGCAGCAGGCAGAGAGAGCACTGAGGGGCAGGCTTAATCCTCAGCTGTGCTCCAGCTGATATCAAAGAGCTTTTATATTTAATAAGTCTCAAGCACTTACAATCACAGAGGACAGACAAGTACAGAAAAATACAGCAGAACCAAACTATCCTCAAGGGCAAGATGAAACGGAAAATTAAGAGCCCAAGATTTCTTAAATGAGTAGAAGTCCACATTCAATAAAAATGAAGAATTATACACAAATCATCCTGCTGTTTCAGGAGGATAGTTTATCTAAATATGATGTCAGGCAAAAACTACTGTAGCGCTGATGTTGAGTAGGTATGTGTCAGAAAGCAGACAGACCAGTAAGTACCCTGGGAGAGGACTTCTCCCCAACCCCTTTTTTTTCCTCTCTTTGATTCAGGAGACCGAACCCCGAAAATAACAGATCCTTCTCCAGAGAGCCTTGCTGTGCTCTGCAACTCTGCTCACCCACCTGGCCTTCCACATCAAGCAGAAAATACTTTAGCTGCAGTGATCAAAAACATTCCCTTTCCTGCCTCACTGGGGGAATGCTGCTCCCAAAGCCCACTGGGGTTGTTTCTGTCCCTCTAACACAAGGACTGTTTTAATTTTAGCCTTAAGCTGTTGTTAACCAGAAACATCAGAAAGACATGTTTTTAGAGGTTTTAACCAACTCAGAACAAAGCTCTCAGCTGGAAGGCACTCTTCCTTAAGTCCATATAACACTTTCTTGCTACAAGACATACCCAGCGCTGTGTGCAGGGCAGTCTCTCCACATGTGAGAGGCACCTTCTTCATCTTGAGATCAGCTGAGCCCAGACAAGATGTCTTCATCCTGTGCTCCAGGTAAAATATGAGCTTTAAAGTTCCTACATCTGCTCACAGTCCCTGTATATATGAATATCGAGTCCTTTGCGTCACCATCATAGATCTTTTTTGCCCCTCTGCTTTTTCATCCCTGATGCTACCATCCCCACCATCAAAGCCTGTCCATTCTCTTCTCTTGGTCCTACTTCTGCTCCATCAAGAAACAGCCTTTAGGAGCATTGTCCTCAGCTATAAGAGGCCATAGTAAATTCCCTTTCTTCACATTTCCCTCATTGTTGCTTTCTGCAATGCTGATGTAGGTTTACCCCTCTCCTCCAACTTTCTCCTTTATCAGCCCTCACCAATACTCACATTTGCTGTTGATCTCGTATGATCAGTTGCCAGTATATTCCTGCTCACCTATAAAGACAGGGTCTCACAACTCCCCGAGAGACTGAGACAGAGAGAGCATTTAACTCACATGTAACTTTCAGTTGATTGTTTTTGACAGTGCAATGTTAGAAAGTTAGAGGAGCAGGAAAGTTGGTGCTGACGTGTAAACAGACATCTATAACGCAGCAGTGCAACTTTCTGGAAAGCGTACCTGCGGAGGGCTTGGGGTGAGAAAGCAGCATAGCAGGGCTGTGGAAAATGGAAGCCCTGCAGAAGAGATCCAGGACTGAGGAGCGTGAGTAATACCTAGGATGGTAAATTGAGACGTTACCTAGTAGTCCCTGTCTCCCTTCTGTCAGTACTGACTGGGTTAGACCTCCACAGCCAGCATTATCATCAAAGACTTAAATTTTCTTACAGGCACAGCAAACAGGGAAGAAAAAATAGTTTTACTTTACCTTTGGCATAAAAATAATACAAGTAGTGCAAAGGATATGACACCTACAAGAAGTCTATGACAGCAATTTGAGGAATCTATGCCCCTGAACGATTCAGTAAAGTCTCTGGCAGCTGGCGGCCTGATGGAGCTGAGATGATGCAGACACAAGGCTGGGACCTGTAATCCCAAGCAGCCGGGCTATTTTATTGTGCTTATTCTTGTGAAATCTACAGGAGATCTATGGATTCTTTAGCTGATAGTATCTCCTGACTGGCCTCCTTTATCTCTCTACTCACGGCAAGGAAAAATGTCCTAAATGTTCATGATAAGGTTTCAGACACTTTTCTGACCACCAGCTTAATTTTTTAGCTCTGCAGCTTTCGGAGGCTGTGCTCAGATATCCTAGATCTGTAATTTTCATAATAACTTAGATTTTGTCTAGATATTGCAGGTATCTTATTCTGTCCTCCTCCTCTGAAAACTTCACGTGGAAGAGATCACAGCGCTGTTCATAGATGGAAAGACATGAGAAAGAGAACTCTAACACTGATTTTTGGAATCAGCCTCAATGGTTGACCATCCCATTCCCTACAAAACACCCTTTAAAAGCTTTCATGATTTTGTAGCCTTCAAGGAACTGAGCTTTTTTTCCGCCTCCTTTCTCTCTGCAGAGAGAAAGAGAAGCCTAGAGAGTCACAAAGCAAGGAGCTCTGGGAAGCCTGCTGACCATCTCCATGTGCTCCCGCCCTGCAGAGAGGCAGACTGAAGCTCATTGCAAAGAGAGGGAAAGTGGGTGATCTGACAGTTGGCAGTTTGGTGGCGATAAAAGGTGTGAGAAAACCAGGATGTCCCCTTAAAATCTCTAAAAGAGAAGTGAAATGCATAATACACACTTCTTTTACACCTTCTGCTAATAACCCTGTTGTGTAGGTTTTGTCATGCACTTACCAGCATCTTAAGATTTACTTTGTGCTGATGCAGAGAAAATAAGCAGTTATTTTGCAGATGTTGATAAGCGTTTAAGAGAAGGACTTTCTGTTTGTTTGTTTGTTGGTTGGTTGGTTTTGTCTTGGGTTTTTCACCCCATGATGCAATGGGCATTTTTTTCTCCCCAGGAGAGGAGATACTATATACAACTGATCTGAGCATGATCAGGAAAGAAAGGTTTTTTCTTTGGAAATTTTGCATGAGCAAGCAACAGTTTCCCAGCAAACTTTATGTCCTCCAAAAGTGCATTAAAAACTTCAGCTGATAATGGCAGAGCATTTTGAAAATGTACTTGAATAACTGTGGAGGGGACCACCATTGATAGAATTAGTCAAATTACTGATTAGCTCAGAAAAAAAGGTAACAAATTTGTGATTTATGTTGATCCAAGTTTGATCTGTTTTAATTTTTTTGTATTTTATCCAGAATCTATCTTCTGACTGAATTCTGTTTGTCCTCAGAAGAGTAGGATAAATTTGCCTGAGATATATCATTCTTCATTAAATGAAGAACATTTAATTGAATGTTGAATGTCAACATCTCATTGAATTCTGTAACACAGGAAACCAAATCTGAAATTAAAATTAGTTTTCAGACTTCCCTTTCATGATACAACAGCTTTGAGAGTTATGACAGAGGATTTATGCTTAGACCACTGACTTTTTTACAATTTGGTGAATGATGTGATACTTTTTCCTGTGACATGACTGACTGGGGAGGTAGTCGGGAGCATGTAGACATCTGTCCCCAGATCTCACTGAAATAATGAGAGATTCAACAACCAGTTGGAAAAGACAAATCTTCTGAGCTCACCACTGCCTTCTTCAGGCCTAACAACATAAAACAGAAACCTCAAGAGGTGTCATGGATGTCCTGATAGGGAGTTTCATTTGATAGCATCATAGTAATTTGGTTAAAGAGAGAGAAGGACAAGGCCCTGAGCAGAATTGTGGATGTCAGTGTAAAATGATGCACTGATAGTCAGATGTGCAGTTCTTATAAGAAGAAATTTTATTCCAGGCATATTACTCAGAATATACTAATCCCAAACTGGGGGGGGGAGGGGAAATCACCAGACTTTATCTGTCTTTAAGTCACTTGGAGGACACCATCCATTGAACCAAGGGAAGAATTCCTGCTGCAACTATCTTCTGCACCCTCTTAAAATCCATTCAGAGATTTTAATTCTGCTTGCTTCCTGACTCCTTCCTTTTAATTTGGTAATCAAACCTTCCTCCTTCTGTCTTCTGCCTTTTCTTATTGCTAATTGTTTGTTCCACAATAATCTTGTCCATCTTTGACCCACAATGTCTGTAGGTTTCAGAAGCTTCAACCTGTTTCAAGTATGTAAATCATTGACAGTGCTTATAGAAATGTTAGTTTATCTGCATTATATTGATTCTATATTTTCCAGTATCCTGCAGGACCTTTACATTTCTAGTAATAGTGTTGGGACATAAAAATGTACTCAGAGTTACTGCTATCTTTGTCAGAGGCGGTTTCCACTGAGATGTCTCAGCAGTGTACTCTTTATTGTAATAATTTCTATGAGGAAAAAAAAAAATCTCTCCTTAAAAGTAACTGCTTCTGCATACCAGAAATTTGGAATTAACAAGGTGAAGATAATTTCCCTGCTGTATAATTAGCTTTCTGTGCTGAATTCATCTTGACCCTCATGTTGGCATTTTTATACCCTTCAAATACTCCAGCACATGTGAAAGTTTACTTCCATGACTAATCCTGTTGATTTGGATCAGACTACACACATGAGTGAAGTTATGTGTTAATATAGGACTTTGCAGGCTCAGAAACTCTTAGTCCGAACTTTGTCCTCCCAGCCTTTCACCACGACCCAGGAATTCCAGTGGTGTTCATTCACACACAAATAAACAGAGCAGGGAACCAAAGGATATTAATTGGCCTTGAGCCAGAGCAAGGACATCTTTTTTTTTTCCTTCTGAGGTTCTCAGGTCTGGTCTCCTTGACCTAATTTCTGATGGTGGCTCTCCATTCAGTAAAATTCTTGCCAGAGCTTCCCAAGAATCGGCTGCATTTTAAAGCAAGCATTTGAATCCATGAAAAATATAAGACAGTTATCTGTTATGAAGTGTTTTGCAATACATTCATGTGAAAAATAGTTGTGAATTTTAGTAAAGAATGACATATAGGGTCCGAATTTTGTCTTGAATCAGTTTGTAGATCTAGGAGAGCTGGTTTCATCATGTTGAAAAAGGAAATCCTGTGAAATATATTAAAATCCAGATGTAAGGGTTTGGGTTTTTTGGTTTTTGTTTTTTTTTTTTAAATATCAGGTTTGCCAAAATACCAGTAAGGTTATTAAACTAATAAACTAAATCCTATGCTCATGTGACTCAATTGCCTCTAGTCTGAAGATAAGTCTCACTGAAAGATTCAAATATATGAAGTGTTTGCACAGTAGATGTGAAATGAATATATCTAAGTATTAAATCACGAGCAAGTGTTATCCATCTGCTAAGTATATTAATGTACTGCATCATGTATACTGTAATGTGCTTATATTAAATTTAAAGTGACAGAAGGCAATCAATTTGGATATTTGGAATGAAAGGTTTTTCCAACTTTCTTCCCAAACAGTGAAGTAAGTTGTTTTTCTGGTGATTCTGAGCTATCTTGGCAGATACTATGAGCAGGTTGATGAGAAATACCATACTACCTAACCTGCCAGGGAGCTGAGAAGTGAGAGAAGTGCTAGATTCTGCTTCCACCTTGCATTTTTCCCATATAAGTATACAAAAGTTGAGTACAATCTCATTTAGGGTGCAAGATGCACTCTAATTTGAAGGCTGAACTGAGCAGGAGAGAGATGAATGGAGGAAGAAGCAGAATGCAGATACAATTTGACTCCACATAGAATGAATAATATATAAGCTCCGTTTGAAAGCGGGAACCTTTGCAGAAGAAGGGTTTGCATAACCATTATTAACCATTTGAGCATTTAACTTTGTGTGTGTTGCCTCAGCTCTAACTCAAAGTCCTAGACTCCAACCCCTGTTCATATTTATTCTCTGCCTTGTGCCTCATATATGCAATATATATCACAAATTGAACATGGCTTAGCAGATGAATGCTTATTTTTCACGCATCTGTTTTTGCATAATTTTCGTCACAAGTTTGTGCTGTATCTGGTAAAGAAATCCAGTAGTGGACTGTGGATTGGTCAGCCAGAATACAGCATGCTGTAGACATTAAATATGGAAAGAACTCCAGACACTAGTCCTGTCTGGTGGAAAATTGTTATCTGCAAACACCATCCACATCTTCAAACACAGACCCATGAAATGCAAACAGTAGCATCTTGTGTCAATACCTTCAGCCTGGTCATACACAAAATCTGCTGAAATGTGGCCTTTAGAGATTTGAACCTTCAAAGTGAGAGCACTTCCCTCGTGGTGGGAAGCATGGCTGCCTCAGGTCTGTGTACATGAGCACTTCAGCAGACCTTACTTAAAATTCTCCTCCTTTTGCTACTGTTTGAGTTGGAGAGCTGCAGATCTGCCATTTCTTATACTCTACCTGCATGTGTTAGTGGCCAGCTCAAAATACCCGGTGTACAGTTATTTCAAGGTGCTGTATTCTGGCTATCAGATACAAACTAGGCATTTTAAGCATTTTAAGTGTTTTGTAACCCAAACTTGCATGGTATAACATCTTAACTGTGACCCGCAATATCTGAGGTACAGTTCCTGGCAGCAAGCAGTTAAATTACTGTTTTCCCATATGAACTGCTGTCTGGTTTACTCCTGGAATAGGAGTTTAACTCCTTAGACCAAGTTACTCTCTCTAATTCAAGACCTATAAATCTTCACCAATAAAAAAGGTAAAAAAATACTCTCTTTTTTTAAGAGACAGAGGGGAAAAAAAGAAACCCTGTTTTTTCATTACATGGATAGCATTCTCAAAAGTGCCACAGCAATCTGGTTTTAATCTTAGTTATGATCCTAAGTAGATGCCTTCTTGACTCTGGCATTATCATGGCTGCAAAATAAGAAGCAGGCTCACTGGCACTGAACATGTGCATGTCCTGGATTTGCTCTGCCTCCCGCTTGTGGAAAGCTGGCAAAAGCAGCAAATGCTGTGTCGTAACAGTTTTTTCCTCTGGTTTATTGTGTTTAGATGGGACAAGCGTACTGCAAAGCTGCCGGTTGTCCACTTGATGGTATCAAGTAACTGAGCATGGGAGGGTATGGCTGCTTAACGCTCTCGGCTCGGGCAGACGTGACCGGAGATTTTTATAACAGGTAAAACATCTGTGTTATGTTCTTCGCCTACACAAACAACTCCTGTGCTAGATTTAATCAGACTGTGCATAATTTATCTTGCTGCTCAGATTCCACAGTCCAGTCTAGTCTGTTCTGGACCAGCCTTGCTGTGAAGTGGATAAATAATGCCTCCATCAGGAAAATCACCATGGTTTTGCTGCAAGCAGAGGACACTCTTAATTTGCATTTTTAAAGACTCTCTGTTATCTGTTTCTAGGTGAAAACACATTAGGAAAAAAGCTATTGGAAATAATTTGTTCTCAAACTCTGCCATTATCAAGTAATTTCTAAGCATTTTAAAAAACTTTTAGCTGACATCTTTCCCAGAACCAAGCTTTAGCAAAAACAAAAATGTAACTTTAAGCTGGAGCAAAGAGGAAGACTCGACACTGGTCTTTCTCCTCTCGCTCTTCTTCATCATGTTTCCCTTTGTCTGAGGATATGTTTGAGCAGACCCACGTACACACGAGCATGAGCCTCGTCTCTTTTCAGAGGTGAGACCAGGCAGGGCTAGTATTTCTCCCAGTTGTGCAGAGGTATAGCTACCCATTGTGAAAAAGAGCATGAAAGTAATTTCTTGGATATTTTAGAGTTCTGCTTTCCCAGTTTGGGCTTTGATTCTAGTATGGCAGATTTTTCTATTTGTCCCAGACAGAAAAAAGAAAGGTTTCTCATCATACCTCTTCAGAATAAGAAACACCTAGCATGAGATTTTTTATTCAGTAGGAAAACGGCTTTGCACTGTGCCCCACAGAAACATGGTGATCTGGCTCATTTGGCAGTCTTTATGATGGCAAGTATGATGGCAAGAGTGCAAATCTAATGTAACAAGGGACTTTCTGTCTCAGGCTATTTAGAACATGCCTTATCCAAAACAAACGAATGGCATGATGCTGGGACAGAAAGATGCTTGGGCAGAAAGATTGCATCATTTGGCCAAGCAAAACATCGAGCCAGGTCACGCTGACCTATGGGCACGTGGCTGTCTGTGCCCCATGTGGGGCACTGAAGCAGCCAGAGGATGTCTGTATCTGCTCTGAAATAAGAAGAGCTGGAGGAAATGTCACCCTGGCCCAGATGAGCAGCACCCACTTGCACAGCACAAGTGAGGCAGTGCTGCTGTGAGGCAGCAGCGGGGTGCGGGCAGCCGTCCTGCTCCCAGCGGCGCCTCGCTAACCCCCTGCAGAACATGGCAATCATATCCCGAGGGTTTGCAGGGTTACTTTGCTGGATGTCACCACGAGCAGGGCTGAGTAATGGTGCTGGCTACTAACAACAGGGGGTAATGTGAAGCGCTGGAGCTGGCGCCAATGGCTTCCAGCGCCTCGTGGGCTGCCAGCTACTCCAAGGCAGCCTGGGCACTGCTCATACCAAACTCAGTGAGCCCATGCTGGGCGCCAAATAAGAGCATTTTCTTCTGTCAGTTTATTAATTCCAAATACTATTTCAACTTCTTATTGCCGACAGATAGCCTGTGAACAAGTCCTTGTTTTGAAAAGTGCAGTTGTTATTCACAAGTCCTGACCATAAGGTATGTGCTGCTTGGTGGAATTTGTTTGCAAACTGTCCATTGCAACTCTCAACTGTTTATTGTGAAGAAACTATCACCTAGGGCTATGTAAGCATGATTTCTTCTCTCTGACTAGAGTACACAAAACTTTTTGTTTAGAAAGAAGAGAAAAATTATTAAGAATAAATGACTAGCTATGAACTTCTGGTACACTTTATTCGAAGTCTAAGTAATTAGACTGCAACCCATAAAGCTTTTTGGATCCATGTCTTCATGGCAGTTGTGACTGCTTGAATACTTGGGAAACAATAGGTAATAAAACTGCACAAATATGATTCCGTAAGGAAACTTGATTCATAGTACAAACCAACACTCTTAGTATTGCTGGAGAAGTGCCGTAGTTGGACAAATCTCTTTTTCATCCCATATCTCGTAAGTAGTCAGTGTTCACATAAGTAAACACCAAACAGGGTGAGCTGTGTGTTCTTCCAAAGTCTGGTCCTGCTTTGAGAAGCTTCTCTGCTTCAAAAAGTGTACCGAACACAAGAAATGTCATTAAAAAGTGCTTATAGGAGATGCACTGCAGTAATACCAAGATGAGAACCAAGCTACAGCAGGTCCATGCAGCATTTGGAAGGTATGAGACAGAAAGGGAAGAACCAGAACTACCAAGCTTCCCATCAGGCCACACCTGCAGTTCTTTGGATGTCGATGCTCCTTTTCTAGCCACCCAAACCAGGCGCAATGAAAACTGGCCACTGTGCATGGAACAGTGAAGAAGCAACCTGACAAATAAACAAGCAAAAAGAAAACTGGCTAAAATTAAACCTTCATACAATGGGAAGTTAGTGCATGCTGCTTCTTTGGAAGCCAGCCCTCGCGTCGCCTGCCTGCGACGGTGAGTTATACACGTTTATCCTCCGCACTCTAAAAAAAGCACGGGGCAACGGAGCGCTCCCGTGCTTTATGCCCGCACCGTGGGCATGACAGCCCAGCCACAAACCGCCGTAAATTCGCTCACTATTCCGGAGCTCCCCTCGCTCTTTGCAGCCCTCTCCCCGCTACCGCCCGGCGCAGGCGCCCCTCCCGAGGCCTCTGCGANGCCTCTGCGACCCTCGCCCTCCTAATTTGTGAGTCTGATGTCCTGCCCGCCGTGCACACATTATGCAAAGAGAGCCCCCCGCGGCCCGCAGGCCGGCCCTCCGCCTAGGTGAATAAATTATGCCGATGAGGGCGGGGATGCGGGGCGGCGGCTCCGCGGCTGACAGCGGGGCAGCGCGGGCTGCCTGCCGCCTGCGGGCTTCCCCGCCTGGCGCGGCGCGGCTGCTGGGCGCCGGCAGGCAGGTGGAGCGGGAGCAACAAGTCCTCCGGCGGCGGCGGGGAGGGGAGCGGGAGGCGGAGGGGGGGCGCTTCCCGCCCCGCGCCTGAAAACCTCTCTGACAAGTGGCAAAGCGCTCGCAGAGCACGCTG
>VXBT01002978.1:641183-690467 GCA_013400235.1 Oriolus oriolus
GCCCCTGCCGCGGGGTGGGTCGCGACCCGCTGCCGAGCGGTGCGCGGTGCGGTGCGGGCTGCGGAGCGCGCCGCCGCTTCGCCTTCAAAGTGTGTGAGCCGGCTGCGGGCTTTGCTTCTACTTACCGCATATTTTTCTTCTTTTAAATAATTATTTTGCCATTTTGTTATTTATTTCCTCGTACTTCGTTGCTATTATTTTTGTTATCGTTGTTTGCAAACTAATTGCCTCCATGGGGGGCGGAGGAAAGGAAATCAAAGCTGCCGCAGCTGAAGGGTGTGCGAGCACGCTGGGGAAGAGCCGAGGAGCCGCAGGACAGGATGGCAACGGGAAGCCCGGCGGCAGCGGGAAGCCCGGCCCCGGGAAGCCCGGCTGCGGCGGGGACCGCTGTCCGCGGCGGGCCGGGCCGGTCGGCTCCGCGCTGGCCGCGCTCCTCTCGGCGCTGGCCGCGGCCTCCTGCGTCTACCTGGGGGTGCGGACCAGCGACCTCCAGGCCAGGGTCGCGGCCATCGAAGGCGCCCGAGGGGGCTTCTCTGCCGCCGCCCCGCTCCCGCCGCTGCCCGGCTTTTCCTTGGAGCAACTGAACGCGATGATGCAGGAGAAAGTGGAGCGACTTCTCGCCCAGGTGTGCGGGGCGGGGGTGGCCGCTGTCGTGCGGTGCGCGTGTGGCGGGCACGGGGGATGCTCGGGGCGGGGGGCGGCCGGGGCCATGAAGGGGGGCGGCCGGGACGAGCTGCTCGGGTGAGAGGTGGAGGGGGAAGCGGGGAAAGTGAGCTCGCATCCCCGGGGGAGGAGCGGGCCGGGGGCGCCCCGAGCTGCTGGAGCGGGCGGGATAGGGGATCGCGGGGGACCCCTGCGTACGCCGCCCCTGAGGCGCTTTTCTCATCGGTAACTTGCCGTCGTCCCTGCGCTTCTCGACCGCGCGTGGCGAGAAGGCAGGAATGCGGGGGTCACTTGCGGCGGCGGTGGGAGAGAGCCCGAGGTGTCGGGCTTGGCTTTGTGGATGTGGGGGTGGTGAGGTCAGTGAGACACCTTAGGCCGAGTCCAAGCAAAGAAGCCACCGCTGGGTGCGCAGCCTCGGGCATAGCGGTCAATTCCAGCTCGCGGCCGCGGTCGGGAGCGCTGCCTGTGGCGGAGCGAGCTCGCCGAGTGCCCTCATGTTGCTTCTCTCGCCCCCAGAAATCCTACGAGCACTTGGCAAAAATACGAGTAGCGAGAGAAGCGGCTCCAGAGTGCAACTGCCCACCAGGTAACAGACACAGCTCGGAAATCTGCTCTCAGAGGCTTGTAACTCTGGGGTGTTTGGTATCCCATGTTTTTGAAATACGCCTAAGTCAGATCCAGGGGATGCCTCTTCAATCAACAGCTGTTCCTTAGGTGGAAAAGGTGTTAAGCCCAGAATAATTTGTTTTCATTGCGGCACTGTGTTGGAATTAATGCTAATAAAAACCCACCTTCAGGCTGGATGTTGCCAAACAATAACACTTATGAAGAAGTTAATGGTCTGCCCTAGCAGATGAAATATATTCTGTCTTAAATGGGGTGGTACTGAATCAAGGCACTGTGTGCTCAACTTGGGAAGTAGAGCAAAAGTCCCTGGCAAAAATATTGAACAATTTATAACATGGATTGAAATAGGTGGAGGGTCTGTTGCAAGTTAGCAGTAATATATACATGAGCTTTTTTCAGTCTTGTTTTTCTGTAGTCTTGGTGGAAAGCAGATTCTGTAGGAAGGAATTGCAGGTTTTTCGTACTGAAGGTTTGAAACTGTGTATGTTTGTGCAACCAGGGATATTGCTTGACTTTGGAAACGGGCCCTTCTGATACTGCAGTCAGTTGTTCGTACATTCATGCTGCAATGTTTTCAGTTTTTGTGCTCCTTTTTGATAGTCTGATAACTGTTGATGTTGTTTTAGCTTTAGAAAGTTCTTGTAATGCATAGCCAAGTTAAGAAAATAATGCCAGTGTTTTACGGGGGGATGTAGGAATTCCAGCATCCTCTGTGATGAGGCACACTGGATACAGAGGATGCTTTACATATCCTCTCACTCTGTATGAAAACCCATCTCCTTTACAGGTGGAATATCGACTGTCAACAGGACTTAAGCTGAATATGCCAGCAGGATGTGCGATAGTACTTGTATATAAGGAAGGAACTCTCCTAGTTTAGGATTTAATTCCTTCCAAACTCATCAGTCTGAAAGGACTACCGAATCTCAGTGTTAAAGCTGCCTGCAGTGGTTGGTACACTGTTTTGGTGATGATACAGCTGAGAACAGAGCATTTACTGGCTGATGTAGGAGTTGCCATGGCTATCATGAGAAGGACGATATATATGACTAGGACTGTTCTAAAAGAGTGCATAGAATTACTCAACTCCCAGCTAGTTTTGGTAAGGAACATTAGTTTCCTGTTGTAGTATATATATACATGTTTTTTTTTCCCTTTAAGGCTAACATTAGCAAACTGACGTTATTTTTCCTGTTGCTTAACTGCAATAAATTACAAGATGCAGGTTTGTGCACAGAAATGAGAGTTACTCATCATATTGTTTGCAGAAGTGCATTCAGTGAGCCTGAAATAATGTTGAATTTGATGCTAAGCTCTTCCCCTTTTCCTTCTTCCGTGTTTAAATCCATCTGTTATGGTGTTTCCACTTACTGTTTTCTTACTAAAGGTCAGTATCTACTTTTTCATGGTTGGTGTTATGTGCTGCTTTACTTCTTCACTACCACTAGAGCTCCACATTATACCAATTTTTATCTGACCTTTTTCCTTAAGTAAGTTTTATCAAATAGATAATGAGCAACAGAATATTGCTCACATGCATTGTAAAAATCCTTACTATGTGAAAGTCAAAGCGATTTGGGAAACATTTTTGAGGGAGCCAGTTTTATAAGACCAGGAAAACTGACATGAATCATTACAAATTAAAAAAAAAAAAAAGTTGCAGAGAGGAGGGATTAGACATGTGATATGGAGCTTTTCACCTCTTGGTAGCTGTTTCAATTTGGAAGCAAGTTTTGTAGTGACTGAAAGATGTTGCCATGTGGTAGCCTCATTTTGCAGTTGATGCTCTCATGCTTGTTGCCAGTGGACAGGTGTCTACCTCAAAATGGTACATCTTGGGAGCCTTGTCTGAGAGGGCAGGGGCTGAGTGGCACTACCACCTGAGGACAGTGCCCTCCTAGCTGCAGGCATTAGGCAGAGCAGGAGGGAATAGAGCAAATAAATTCTTTCTCCATTTGGTTCCCTCTGTTAGAATTCCTTTTTGACTGCACGGGAGGGGCTTTGGTCTTAATCCTTAATGCTGCTATTACAAATAGTTATGTTCAAAAAAGTATTTGGTTTAATAGGAAAAGTATCATGGTACATCAGTGGTTTTTCTGTTGCCTGCTATTTGCAAAGCCAAAGAGAAAATTGCCTCTTTCCCACATGGTTCCCTTCTGCTTCTGTATTCTGCTCAACTTACGCATTTCTTTCCTGTGTTTCTGTAATAATAAAACACATGTCTGTTAGAGATGACTTTGGAAGGCCTTCATGGTACAGAGGTGATTTTTGAAATGTCTCTATGCTGTGAGAAAAGGTCACTACCGAATGGCCACCAGGACAGTTTCCATCATCCTTCTCTTTAAAGAGAAATTAGGATTATGTAAAAGTAGGTTACATTGTTCCCTACCAAAAGAAGAGAAGGAAGTTCAGTCTGCAGACAGGAGGGTGAGAATGTGGCCTCTGGTTCAGGATTAAAGTTATGCAACTGGCATAGATGTCATTAGCTTGAGATTTTCATCCCCTTTTGGCTCTCCGTGGTAGAAACCTGCACATTCAAAGGGAATTTGAATGGCTCAGATACCTTCACAAGCTCATAGCTTGCAGAGCAGTCCACATGTCCTCCTTTTGATTCAACAGTAGCCTTGAATTTTATCTGGAGTGAAGAGTGATCACATTTCTTTTTAAAAACTTGTTTTCACTGAATGTGATTTTTCTTATTCTTATGATCTATTTTCTTATGAAAGAAACGTGGTGTGAGGTGATATTAGAGTTTTGGTTTTAACTCTGTGCGACTAAAACCAGATACCAAAGATTTTGTAAATATTTAAAAAATTACAGTAGCAGGCATTCTTTCTCTTCTTAAAGCAGAGTAATAAAGTTTGAAAAGTAAATTTGTGCTGACGTTCCTCTTAAATTACCTCAGCTCTAATAAGAGTGCCAGTGTAAATCTCGTGCTTTTAACTGGTGCTGCAGTCACTGCTGGTAGTTGGCCTTCTGCACATAGGACTGGGGGGGAGGGGAAATTGAGTGGCTAAATTAATTTTAAGCATAATAAATTAATTTTCATTTGCCAGATGTATTTTTTATTTTAAGTTAATGTTTTTCTACTTTAAAATATGAAGAGAAAATGTAGATGTGTAGGTACTTATTTCATACTTCTACATCTTCCTCTAAGTGGCTGTGGGAGCATAATCAGCTCTTATGAGGAACAGTCAAGCACCATGCTGGGTACTTCTTACTAAGTGCCAAGAATTACACAGTTGTGGAAAGAGTAACACATACAGAAAGCGCAGGGATACTCCCCATTCAATACAACTTAAAGAAATTTTTTTTTTGTAGATTCTTTCAGATTTTCCTCTTCCCAAAATCATTCACATGTGAGTGTACCTGTAGACTTCAACAAAAATGAACATATGCTTACAGATTTTAGGGATCTGACCCTTTATATGCTGTGAGGGTCAAGTTCTGACACTTGCAGTCATGTGCCATGATGTCTCATTGTGTAAGTGGTCCTCAGAGCCTGCTCTTGGAGTCAGATAATGTTGGCAGGAGTAGGAATCAAATCTAGCAGTACAAGAAGTTCAAGCTTTCTCAGCAGGAAGGCTGGCAGGTGATTATGTACAGTTCTATATGTCCCTTTTGACGAGGGACCAGTTTTAGGAAGCAATTACCATTTTTTTTCCTTTTTCTCTTTTGAGGAAGACCTTTACATTGAATTTATTCCTTAAAGGAACACATTTCTTTAATTCTGCATTGACAAAACATAAGTTACATAAGAGATGTCTTTTAACTCTAGCTATCCAGCACACTGTGTATGTATGTTCACTATAACTTGCATGTAAAGCTATGGGGTCTGTAGGTTTTGAAATTTGTTTTGGGGTTTTTTTTTCCCTCCCCAGAACATTAGCTGAACTTCAGTGTTGGATACCTGTCAAAGTTGACTGCAAATTTGGTTTTGTTTTTCTTCAGTGCCACAGGTAATGTTTCTTTCTTTGTTCTGTCTCTTGTATTTTTCCCATCAGTAAATGTACATTTCTCTTCCTCTTGTGGCTTCAGTCCCTTCACAGACTCTTTCCCTTTCTGCAGCTTCAAACCTTTTCCAGGAACTGACACTCTCATCATTCTTTCTTAGCCGGCTATTTTGTGCTGTTTTTGTAATCATGTCATCTTGATTCTCTGTTCTGGTCCTAGAGAGCTTTATGTCTTGGCATTTGAAGTATCTCCTATTTCACTATGCAAATTCCTGCCATCAGGTTTGTTTCATTGTAGCTGTGTGCATATAAGCATGTTCATTCAGAATGAAATGCCATAAGCCAAGTTGTGGGTTTTTTTTTGGAGGGAATACAGAATACCAGTTAGTCTTTTTTTTGGTTGGTTACAGTAGTTCTGGTGCAAAAGCTCTGTTCTACAGCTGCAGTTCTTCAGTGAGATGATGAGTCTGCTATATGTATTTTGATAGCAGCATGGACAGCAAAAGTCAGTGTATTTTCTTAGAATCCCAGTGCTGTTTTTGTTGTCTTAAGCATCTAATGTTTGTTTTGACATGCAGTGGAAGTACAATTTAGGTGCTCTTTCTTATTTCCACATGTTCCACAAGGACTGTTCCCTGGAGCATTTCAATTAGTGAGGCTGAAAGAATGGAGGAGAAAGCAATTTTCGGGATTAAAAGAATCATGAAATAGGTATCAGCAGGGTATTACTCTTTTAAATTTTTTTTTTATTATGCTTACAGTGAAACAGTCCTGGAAAGACTGACGAGGTAAAGAAAAAAAAGAGGAGCTGACTTACATGTTTACCAGTAGCAAGACCTAAGAGCAAATGCAGATAGATATAAAAAGTATCCAAAGTGATTTTTTTCCTGTTACTGAAAATTTCAGAGTGTGCTATCTGAACCTAGCTCCCAGCACTACTTATTTCTGCCATGTCTATATCATCTATTTGCTGAATGCAGTGCTCAGCTCTAATTTTGTAATTTTTCTGACAGATCTCTGAGTCCCCCTTTCATACCTTCAGTGGTTTGATATTTTTCATTTCAGTTCCTAGATCAAAATGTTTATTGATGTGCAGCAGCATGCGACCTTCTTCTTTGGATGGCTGCTTAAAGATAGTGTTTCCTCCCCACAAAATAGCTAAATATATATTTTATTGGCTAAGGGATGACCTTTTAATTCCTTTCCCTCTGGGCAAGGAAGTAGGGTGTGCAGCATGATGAATGAAACATAATGTGGCTCAGGAGAGAACTGACTGACAGCAGACTGCACCAGATTTCTCTCTTTTGTAATAATATTGATCTCAGCAGTGCTGTAGCAAAGCTGGATTTGACCGCAAAAGTGTTATTAACAAAAGGTTTTTCTATGACTTGAGTTGAATAAATTCAAACTCATGCAGTCACATCAAGCAAGGCATGTTAGAAGGAAGGCTTACTGTCTGCATTAACTGTTCTTATAATACATGAGATTAATATTATATATATTCTTATATATGTTCTTATGCCTCCTTGTATGTGGCACTGGTCCATCTCAAACTGCTGAAGTGTCAAAGCAGTTCAAGTGCTGTGAGTGTTGCAGTGGGAGAAGTGGCTGTTAAGCTCACTTCTGGAATAATGCTTGTAGTGTCTGTGATTGGGTTTTGGTTTTTCTTCTTCTTGTTGTCTTTCTTAAGTTGTGAAACACGTGCATCTGTTTCCTCAAAGGGTCTCTAAAGCTAATATAACTGAGTTCTATTTAGCTGTGCTTACCCCCTGTCCCTTTCTTAAAGGTGAGTGGGTTCTTGGAAATGTATTGCCAGAACAGCATTGATAAACTTGCATTACAGCACTCATCGTCTTTCTCACTCCCTTCTAAATTTACTGGCTGCAGCTTACCTGCCTATTTTGTCTATACTTAGCACAGTAAAAAACAGCTAAATCTGAAAACAGCATGACTGACAGAAGCTGCTTTTTTAGGGCCTTTTAGGTTACCAGACAGAATCATATAATTAATATGTTCAAGTTACCAGCCCTGTGAAACCATCCATCACGCTTTAATGCACACAGACCTTGAGTCATGTTGCTAACTACGGCCTTTTCAGGAAGGCTGGTCTACACAGGGCACCTTTCCCCTTCATCATTTCAGTTGATTTCCTAAGTCAGCCACAAAAAAGGAAATCTGTCTGCTTACTTAAAACTACAAATAAGAAGTAAGAAGGCACAGAATAATACAGGCTGAGAGAAACACTTTTAGCTCAATACAACTAAAGCTGCAGCTTGCAGTTAGAAGATACATACACCAGTGAACACGATGCTGAAGGCTTGTTGTTTGGAAACTTGCGGACTGTCATGTTTTTACAGGTTAGACTTACAGTAGAATAGGGACTGCTTAAATTCCTCTGCTTGGGACTTTTAATGAGATTAAGTTAAGCAGAACCAGCTGTTTGTGAGAGCTTAATCAAAATAAATGTCAGGGTAGATTTTCAGAACAGGGTGTCCAGCTTGAAAGTGCAAGGCTTGTATATACCTTTCATGTAAATACTGCTGGTTTTTTGCCTCTGTAGACTCGAGCAACTTTAGAAATGCTGGTCAGGTGGATACTCCAGGAGATCATCTGATGCATGCTACTGGCCTCTGAAGCAAATGTATCTAGGCCATCATTGTCAAGTGTTTCCTTCCACGTGGTTCACAACTCAAGTGTGTAGTTATTCATGGCTCAACAAGTTGTTTGATCTGCCTTAATTTTGTGGTTAAGTGCTGCAGCCTCATGTAAATAGTCTCCTTAGCTAAAAGTAAGTGCTTCTCTGTAAACAGGTGAACACATAGTGCAAGAAATTGCTAGTGCATAGACATGGCTAAGATAATCTACTTTTGAAATATTTCCATAGAGTGCCTAGTTTTTAGCAAGCAGACTACAACTTCCTTATTTGTGAAGCAAACCACTTGTTCCATCTGTTATGTTGATGAAGAAAACCTGATTGTTGTGCTCTCCTGAAAGCAGCTATCAGAATGTGTTAGAAGACAGTCTTGTCTCTGATGCGCACTATAAAACTTACCCTGTCTGCTCCTCCCCTGTTCTTTTTTTTTTTGCAGGGTTGGAGTTGTACTAAAATTGTTTCTTGTATTTATGTGCAGATGTATGTTTATAGGAGGCATTTACATGTACTTGTGAGTTTTGCATACATGTTTGTAGAGAACCGTTTCTTCTTGTGCTTGGAAAGCTTTGAAACAGATGATGATGATGCCTTTTAAACTTTTTTAAGAATTATGAAGTTACTACCCAGCTATCTAAATTTTTTTTGCTAGGTAGAAATATGTGTTCTTATAATTACCAAAGATAGGAAGACAGCCATTTGCAGAGCAAAGAAACAATAAATGGTATGAAGAAAGAGTGTAATAACAGAGGTGATAAAACTGGGATATTACTTTTTATTTTAGAATCTTCTGGAAATAATTACAGTTATTTCAATGACTTCTGCTTAGACATGCTCAACCAAGAAGCAATGCAGATTTTAAGCAATAATATTTTACCCTGCACTGTCTTTAAAATTGGTCGGGCAGTTGACAAATACGAAGAAAGTATAGATTTTATTTCATAAGGTCATAGATGGAGGTCTGTTAAAATCAGATCATTTAGTTCAGTTTAGGCTAGTTAGGCATTAGAATTATCTTAGTTTGGTTATGCATGAATATAATCTTGTAATTATGGTATTGGGCAAGTATGTTAGAAGACTTTCTGAATGATTTGTGTATTTTTTTTTAGGTGCTTAGGAATTTAAATTTGGGGTTTTGGTAATATGACTTCCAAATTTTTTTCATGGATGGTTACCTTTGCTGATGTATTTTGGTTGGGATTATAGTGGAGAGTAGATCATAGATTAACAGATTCTTGGGGAGGCTGAAAAGGAGACTGACTGCACATGGAATAATGATGGACTCCTAATGAGTCTCTCTAAAAAGCTTCCCCTCCCCTTCTGTGGCTCTTCTACAAGCTCAGCTGAAGAAGTGTTGAGGAGAAGGGTGTCAGATGATCTTTCTCTTTGATCCTTTTTTTAATGCAGTATAATAATACTGTATACCAGTACAGATATATAGCAGTATGATGTTTTTGGTAGCTTGTCACACTCTGCCCTATCTTGGACACACAGCAGGCTGCGTGCCAAGTCATGGTGCCATAATGTACAGCACAGCTCACCTTAGCAAGGAAAACCTGCATGAAGCCAGGTGGCTGATCCCCTGCTTTCTGCTGACTGAAATAACGGGCTCATGCCCGGTACTACTTCGATCTCTTGATATGTGAGATGTGCTTCCTCTGAGCAGCAAAGATTTGTGGGAGCAAAGTGTTTTTCTCATCTCCTTTTCTTTGCTTTTTGTTTGTTTTGTTCTTTAAAAAGAAGTTCATGAACTTGGCACCTTCTACCCTTTAAAATACCTTTTAATACTCTTTAAAATACCCTTTAATACTCTTACGAGTAAGAGGCTGTAAAGTAAAAGCTGTAAATGTAATGGAAGAAAGACTGTAGAAAATAACACTTAAAACTGTAGTTTTAAGACCTTTGCTATTCTACCATTTGCAGTTTATGCCATCTTGAGAACACCCCCACCATTTATTTACCTCCCATTTCAGTATTTTCACTATTCCTTCTCTGAATATAAAAGCTCAGGAAAAAATCATACCACAAGTGTATGTTAAAGGTCTAGCTTATGAACTAGGTTTCTTTGATAACCATAGTCTCTTTCTCAGCACACTGTACTTAAGATTATGTTGGAAAACTGCTGTTTTAAAGATCTTTATAAAACTGGGTGTGGGGAGGAGTGGGGCCTGTGCTTGAGGAACACAGAAGAAATTTTGAAAACAGGAAATTTTATTGAAAATTGGAGACCAAGATATCTTATCAGAGGTGTGGCTGCCATTGCAGTGGTGACGGATTTGTGTATCTGGAAGCAGAACAGCATCCTGTAACTCGAAGGACACTAAATAAACTCTCGAAAAAGATATTTATGGTTAAGGTCATAGCTGGCTACAAAGGTCTTGCTTGTGCTGGTAGTCCTAGTTGTGTTGCTAGGAAATGATGTGAGGTTTCTTATGTATCAGTGCCTCAGCTGGATGACAGTAGGGTCCTCACAGAGGACTGCAGTGCTGAAAGTCAAAGTGTGTACATCTTAAGCTGAGGAGGTATTTCCTTTAGCTGGAACCTCTAATAATCTCTTGAGAATATGAGAACCAGCTGCTTGAAGGCACTTCTCCTCCTCCCCACCCTGTGCACTTAGTCTCTGAGTAAGCTCCTGTTCCGATTCCCTTGATCTTAGAGGAAGCCTTGATACCTGAGCATAGGGTATGGCCACAGGGGATTAAAAGGATGAACTCCGTAGCCTGTGTATTAATATTTTCTTCTCCAGTCACAGAGCTTACATCCAGATGATGCCCCATGGCATCGCTGTGACAAATACTGTTCAGTGTTGGCTGGAGAGTCTCTGCTGTCAACTCTTCTGGTGCTTTTATCAAATGCTCCCAGACTGTTTTTGGTGCCACTGATATTCTTCTGGTTACTGCCAGTTGAAGGGAGACACGTGTTGAGAGCTATCACTTCAGCTTGACACAGAGGTGATTAATGCACTATTTATTTCATACCCTTCACCTTTCAGACAGGATAGCCTTCTCAGTAAAAATACTTTCTGGCTCCTAATTTGGTCATTGTACCAGGAAATGTGCTCTGTGCACACAGACTCAAGTGTAAACCAAAGTGGGGTCATTGTTAAGGCAGTCCTTATGACAGTGGTGAGCTTGAACTCAGCTTTTATTTGTTCTCTGTCCTGGTGGATGCTTGATAGTTGTTCATGTCAGCTAATAACACTCAGCTCAGGGAATGGCTTTAGTTGGCACTTACAAAGGCAGTGTTATCACAGAAATGGATTGTGATGTTTGCTGCAGCTATCTGTGTGTGTTTATGAAGACATCTCTGTTCGGTGAGGATCATCCTGAATATGTTTTCCAGGCGGTTCCTGTGAGTAGGCACACTGAATACTGATGAATCAGGGAGACTGAAAACAACAGCGGTATGGCATCAGTTTCAAATGAACCAGTGCTTAGACAGCCATTGTCAATACTTACTTAGAGTTGGTGTCTTTGTAATGATGACAGCCATGTTTGTAGAAGGCTGGAAAGGTTTCTCTGTGTGAAGATGAAGTGTTTTTCCTATGCAGCAAGCATGTAAGTGCACTGTATTTCTTTAGTGTAGGAAGACTAATCTTAAGAGAGATTAGTATTTAAGTCTGACAGTTGTGGATTTCACTTTAGGACAGCTTTGCATAATTCCTTAGTTTGAATTCTAGGCTGAGCCATGTCCTAATGTGTGGTAGAAGGACTTTTTTTTTATCACATTCTATTAAGAGGCTGCACATAAGCCATTACAGTGGCCAGTTAAAAAGAAGTGTGAACTTTGAAAGCTGAACCACCAGCAATAAGAGAGAAATAGAGCAAGACTGAAATCCTCACTTTTTTTTTCCTCTTAAAATTGGTTTGCTGCTACAAGGTGGTATTTTGATGTATTTCAAACAACTACAGTCCACTTTAGAATAATAAGAAATTAATCTGTTTTCAATGTGTTGTATAACAACTGCAACACTCGGCAAACACTCTGGAAAAAAGCTCTCTCACAGTGAGTTTAAAGGAATGCACCTTAGAGGAAATCATGTGCTTAATGGATTAGAGCAGGTACAATTAGGCAACAGTTCTGTATTGTGACTATATTCCTGTACAGGACTGTAAGGTTGGGATAGAATATCTTCATATTTGAGAGTTCTTGCATCTGTAAAATATAATAGATGTAAATACATTAACCAAAGAGTGCAAATGGCAAAGTAGTCATAATTTTGAATAAGCTTAGTGTCTAGAGGAGCAGAAGTTTGTCTCCAATACATGCCTTGCCTCTGCTTTCTAGTTTTTGTGATCAGCTCTCTGCTCCATTTTGGTCCGTACTACAGGACACAATCAGCTGGAGTCATTATGTGAGCATAGTTGTAAAAACATAAACTTGTGACTATAGAAACCTTCTGGGAACTTTTTTAGAGTATATTTTTGTTTTAAAAACAACCCATCCCTGCAGATTCTTTTTAACTGAACAGGTGGGCAATGCCAGCTCAAATCACCTATAGATAGAAGTAGCCGCTTCTGCTACCACAATTTGTGATATCCAAACAGTATTTTACTTTTACCTGAAGGTTGGTGAAAAGAGGCTTTTAACTAACTCAGAATGACAATAATCAGACCTGAAATGGGCATATACATTACTTCAGGCACATGAATAATCCCAAAGATTTTAACTGAAATCAGTAGTTACTTTGGAATATGAGAGCCAAGTGTGGCCTCAGTGTTGTTTTTTTTTTTCTTTTTCTAATTTTTTTTTGCCTTTGGTTCCTTGTGAATGCCTGTTTATGTATGCAGCCATTGCCATCTACTTCAGCTTTGATATATAGATCTTTTCCATGATACAAATACTGTTTTTTATTAATTTGCCATTCAATTTATTGTTTAGTCTTTTCAGTCTCTGAGCAAGAACATTGTGTCTGTATCTATTTCTAGGAATACTGAACTAGTTTTTTAATACTGGAGGAGTTCTGGCTGCACTTGGGGACAATCTGAACAGTAAAGATTATTAAACTTACTTATCTTCATGGAGAAATGATGTGTTCTCATGTCTTAATTCATAGTTCACAGACCAATGAGTATTGTTCTGAGGATTGTTTGTTGTTTAAAGGTAATTAGGTAAAGCTACTAAAATTGTACAGAAGCGTTCAGAACATCACTTCTGAGGGATAGGAAAGAAAGATCCCTATATACAGCTGGACCTTCATTTTAGTTACCTTACCAACATGAGTGAAGTCTGCATATGCATGTATGTTTCTACTCAAATGGATTTTCGTACTTGGACAGGAAGTGATCCCTCTGTTCACGTCAGTCTGTTCTTTTAACTCAGTGAACTAGATCTCCCATTCTCGCCTTTGCTGATGCTATGCTTGAAAAGTCACTATTTGCTTAACACAAATGTTCCCTCTCTTTAAGCTGAACCATCTAAGTGACATAAGCAGCTCCTGGTAAATCTTGCCCTTGAGACCTTTCACTGTTCTGATCAGCGTCCTCAGGACACTGAAATAGTCTGATGTCCTTCTCTTGAGGGGCCCCAAACTGCTCACAGTCCCCGGGGTGAGGCCACAGCAGCGCAGTGTTGAGTGGGCAGCTGTCTCCTTCAGCTGGCTGGCCATGCTGTGCCTGAGGCACCCCAGGTTACTGTTGGCCCTTTGGGCTGCTGGGCCTCGCTGTTGACTTGTAATTGCCACCAGCGCAGACTCTGATCTCTTCCTGCAGGGCTGCTCTCCAGCCTCTCCCACAGTTTGCATCTATAACCAGCATTACCCTGTCCCTGATGAAGGATCTGGCCCTTGCTCTTGTTGAGTTTCAGACAGCTGGTGATGGCACAGCTCTGTGGTCTATCCAGATCTCTCTGGAAGGCCTCTACCATCCATGGAGTCCACATTTCATCCTAAGTTAATATCATCAGCAAACTTAATGTACGTTTGATTCCTGCATCCAGGTAATTTGTAAAAATATCACAGAGCACTGGCCTTAAAATTAACCCTTGGGGAGCCTTGCTGGTGACTGGCCACTGACTGATGTGACCCCGTTTACTAAGCTCCTTGAGCCCGGTCCATCAGCCATTCGCTCGTGCTGTATATTATGGGCTTGTCTATCTGTGTGATGCATGTTTTGTTCAGAAGAATAAAAGAAAATTAAGTTGTTTTGTCAGGACTTTCCCCTCATAAACTTGGGCTGTCTCTGACCAGTGACTGAGTTGTGTCTTGTGTGTTTTTTCAATAACTAACTCCCAGAATAAACTTCTCCGTAATTTTATCAGGCACTGAAATGAGACTGACAGGCCTGTCATTACCAGGGTCTTCCTTACAACCATTCTTGAACACTGAATCAACATAATGCCATCTTCCAGTCAACTGGGACCTCTCCAGACTCCTAAGACTGTTGGAAAATGCTGGGGACAAGTTCCACAATGACACCAGCCAGCTCTATGAGCACCCTGGGAGGAATCCCAGGTACCATAGATTTACAAGCATCCAGCTGAAGCAGCAAGTATCAAACAAGTTCAGGGTTTGCTGGGAGTTTATCAATCACCCAGTTATGATTTTTCAGCATGGGGCTCTGGGGTCCCAGAGGCCATCATCAGTGTTGAAGACGGAGGAGAAGGCGGCATTATACATCTCCACTTTGCCTGTGCCCCTATTTGTGAGGTGACTGACCTCATCAAGTAATGGACCAATGCTGTCTCTGATCCTACTTTTGCTGTAAATATATTTTTAAGATGTCCTTTTTGTCCTTCACAGCGCTGGCCAGTCTGAACACTAATCAAGCTTAGGCTGCAACAGTTTTCTCCCTTGAGTGGTGAGCAGCATCTCTGTAGTCCTCCCATGTTGCCTGTACCTGATTCCAGCGTCTGTAGACTTTCCTTCTGGAAAAAGATCCGTGCTCAGCCAAGCCGCTGAAGTTATCTTCAGTGTGCTTCAGTAACGTGGTAGCAGAGCAGAGGATGTCTCAGCCTGTGTTGTTAAAGAAACATCCATATTTGGAAGAAAATCCAGTTGTCAAAGACTGAGATAAGCGAGGAGGAATACACCGTGGTGGTGAGGTGCCTGGTTTGTTTATAGAGATAATGAAGAATTAAGGACCGAAACAGTCCTAAGAGAAAAAATAGTGAAAAAAATCTTCTAATGTTTTTCCATATAGCTTTTCTCTGCAGCATCTGGGAGAGGTTAGCTTAGGGTGGATATTAGTGTTCTAGAGATTATCTCAGTGCTTACTGCTCACTCAGTCTGAGCAGTGGATGACAGCTGGATATGTTGAAGTGTGATGTGCTGAAAGGGCTCCTCAAAACTTAGCAAATGCAAGTCCTGTTGAGAAGGCATAAAAAGTGACATGTCTGTTGAGAAGGAATAAAAAGGGACATGTCTGTGGGGTGTCACGTCTGAAGCACATCTGAGATGTGTACTCATCTAAGATGTCTGGATTTAGTGGCTTCAGGGACAGACCACCAGCTGCACAAAGTGGGTGAGTGTCCCTTGTTTCTGGGGTGTCTCCTGGATGGTGCATATAGTCAAGCAGTCATGGCACATCCTCAGCTTCTGGAAAGTGGTGAGCAGGGAGAATGCACAGCCTGGATGTTGTCCTGACGGAGGGTGCTAACATGCTGTGTGGTGCTGACAAGGGATTTACAGGAAGGTGAAGGCTAGTGAGAACTAGCAGTAAGGTATTCTGTAAGCAAGGCACTGATTTTAATGCTTTCCAATTCTGCATCACTCACTTCTGGTCTGACAGTAGGACTACACAAGCAGAAGCATGAAAATAGTGCATGTGCTGGCTTCCTCTGTGGTGAAAGCAGTGCTCCTTGAAACCCATAGGAACTATCACACACTGTTATCTCTATTGAAACATGTTAGATTGTCAAGACCAATGGTCTGTAATAGAAGTTAATGTTGAGGTTCTAAAGGCACACAGATGGACTTGAATATTTCAAAAGCTGTTACCACCCCTCCTTGCTTGATCATATTGCTGGGAGTGCTTTCTCTCTCTCTAATTTCCTGCTTTGTGTAGAGCAGAAAGGACAACAGCTAGGGTCTGAACTCTGATCCCTCCTGTGGACTGGTATTTTGCTGGAAGCAAACTTTAATTATACTCCCAGTTTTTTCTTTCCCAGACATGTAGTTTATATGTTTGGATTCATAACCTGGTGACCACATATTGACAAGAGTAATTTTCCTAAAAATGCTGCAAAATACAACCACTGATGTAGTGACCAGCAGCAGGCAGCTCATGTTAATTTGCATTCATTAAGTAGGCATCATCTTCTGTGTTTGTCTTGTAAAGTGTGGAACTTGACAGAAAAAGAGTGGTGGGTATGATACTATTATGTTGCTATTAATCATACTTTGAGATGAACTGTAATTGTTTAACTTAGTTACTAATAATAGCACTTGGATAGGGACTAATGCAGCCAAAATTTTTCTGACCCTTTCAGAAAATTCCTGCAGGTTCTAAAGAACACTATCTTTCAAATGAAGACAGCTATCCCCTCAAACAAGCATCTCCAGCAGCACAGTTTAAAGGCCACTGAAGGCAATCAGAAAGAGAGAATGCTTGGGCACCTGAAAAAGATGGCACAGAGGGATACTCACACCTGGGTGTTGCACTGTGTTCAGACACACTCATCTTTTTGTTAGGCTGTGGTTTGTCAGCTCAGTCTAAACCCTGTGAAACTGCTGAGTAGAAGTGGCTCAAGCAGGACTTTGGTGGCACTGAGCCGTCGGCTTGAAGTCTGCAAGGAGTCTGTAGTGACCTGCGAGGAGAGGTTAATGGAGCCCCTTTCCGTGGGTGATGAACAGGTGGTTTTCTCCCCTTGTCGACATTGTGCAGATTATACAACAGCAGCAGCACTTGTGTCCACACCGAGTGAAGTTGCAGGGCTGCTTCATGACGGGATCATACACTTTCCACAGGCACAGCAAGGGGCCATTTACTTGTTGCTACTTTACTTTCAGCTGCTTTTGTGAGAGAATGACTGCTCTTCTGTGATGTGAAATAGTGTTCTTAATAAAACAACAATTTCATGAAGAATGGCATAATATAGATATGTACCTTCTAAATAACTGGCCCCCATTTTCTTTCTGAAATGCAGTCAGAAGGAAGGCTAGAACCAGTGGTTCCAAAACCCAGATGTTTCTGTTTTAGTAAAATACAATTCTTTTTGTTAAGTACTGTCAAATGATTGAACTGAATAAAATGAAGTTTTTTCCACAGAGAAAGTTAATTACATGCTCTTTGATTAGCAAAAAAGGTACATAAGTCAATTCTCCTAAACATGCAGCAAAATGCAACTGCTGATGTACTGACCAGCAGCAGGTGGCTCATATTTATTTGCATTCATTATGTATGCTGCATTTTACCTTTCAGTTGCTTTTCAGTTATGTTCAAAACACGATCTTACGACATTGGTCTTTTCAGAGTCTAAAAATGCTTCTTGGTTTAACGGTGGGGAGAAAGAATTGATTACTTATTCTCCTGTCAGTTGAGAGCAGTTTCAAAACAATGAGATGGAAGTCAGTAGTATTTTATGCCTACATGACATACAAGGTAGTATGAATTTTTTCTTTAGCACAAGTGCAACATCTGTTATTGGGGTCAATGGCAATATTTTTTACTAATAACACATACCACTTTTATTTGCCCATTCACTATGTGCATCGGGAGTAAGAGTAAATACAAATCTTACTGGTTTGCTTGGTTGCCAACAGCTGGACACATTTAATGGAAACAATGACTGAAAAATTTCACTAGAGATGCACTATAGGAACAAAGTGTACTTAGAAGTGTTTATAGATAAATTCTCTTTCTAATCTGCTCTCCTATTTAGTGTATTTCTCAGTGATTATCGTTAAATACTTGGAATTTGGGTGAGGATATATGATTGTATACTATAGATAAACCAACTGTTATTCTTAAAAAATACCACTGAACAGACTATCAGTGGGAATTTTTTTAAACAGAAGAAGGAGAACTAGGAAAATTCTTATACCTTTGGATGTTACAGAACTCATAAAATATTTGAAACTTGAAAAATCTTAAAACCTTATTTGCCAAGAAGGGTGATTGAAAACCACAGAAAATTTGTCTGTGACCAAATACCTCTCTTGACATGAAACTTTAAGAAAAGCCCAAACAAACCAAAATCAGAAAAGCCCCCATTTTTACTAGAAAGCTTTTCATTAAAAAATTGATAAATGGCTGAGTGAAACAGGAGATTGGCTATAGGCAAAAAGCATCCCCTGGTGCTGTACAGCATTCCTAGATGCTTGTGGTCTTACAGGATATCAAGGGAGTGGAGGCATAGAGTGCTCAGAGTTTTATTACTATTTTCTTCTAGCCTTTTTACGGAAGTCATTGACCTTCTTATCCAAGTGTGTCCTCTTAAGCTGCAAGGAAAATCAGTTCCTTGCAGCTAACTTTGTGAAATTTTATCTTATTTCCATTAATATGGAATCAAAAGTGATTTTTCTCTGGAGACTTGATCTCTTATTACTTGATTTGGTAGAAATATTTTAATTTTACCTGAGTGAGAACTCAATAAAGTTTCAGTACTTCATATGATGAAGTAATTTACAGGGTTCTTGGAATATACTGCAGTCGTTGAAAAATACTGGCCTTTATTTATTGGTGTCTTTTGCTCTTTGTCGTTGGGCTAATGAATCCAGTGTTAAGGCATTGTGGATTTAATGGTTGGTGATGGAGTACTACCCATACTGACATACTTTATTTTCAAGGGTTAGAAATCTGCTTTGCACAGTGTATGAGATCTGGATTGTTACTGGGATGGATTTCCAGTACATTGCAGTTACTCTAAACCCCTTCTACTACTATTGCATTTAACAGCTTTAAATAGCTCAGTGCCTTGTTCTTCCTGAGAGACCTGTGCTACTACATTTGTTAGACTGACCTTTATTTTGAATTAGAAAATGTATATGCTTAAGCCAGTGTAGTTAAGATACATGGGAAAAAAGTGACTTTGGAAAAGTGAATTCTTTGTCTTCCATACATGCATTTTGTTTGCAGGTGAGAGAGGTTTTTTTCTCTCTACTTGGCAGCATTGCAACTCATGCTAACAAGCGAAAAACAAAGCTGTATTCAATGTAGTTCCCTTCTCCCTGCCTCCCACCAGGAATCACTTTCAATAATAACACTTTCGAGGCTGTTCTTCTGATGAACCAGGAGGCAGAACAAGCCATTTGCACTTTCGCTGTTTATTTGGTTTCTAGGGGGATTCTTCTTTGCGTGTAGAGATGGCTATTGAGATGTAAGGATATGTAGGCAGGAAAGAAAGCCTTGGTTAATAAAGTGAGACATTTCTAAGTTACTTTCTTGTTTTCCATTAAAATAATGATTGGACAGCGATTTTTAGGATGAAGGTGCAAGTTCCCCAAAGAGATGTATATTGCTGTTGGCTGGATGTGTTAATAGGGTAGGTATTACATATATATGAGGTGTTAGGTGCTTAGCTACTTATTTGCTGTGCAGCCATACAAATATATTGGCATGCTCCTGTCCATGCATATATGCTTATAGCCCTCTTTTTTTTTCTTTTGGGTTCAAGAATTTAGATTAGCACTTAAGTCTCCAGTTGTCACATGCAAATTTCTGGGGTTTGTGGTCAATCCCAAGCTAAGTGTAAGTTAAGTGTTATGCTGTTCTGAGAAATGACAAACAGCCTGCATGTATATCAGAACAGGCTATCTGTGTGGAATGGTTCTTTCTCTCAGTAATGTATCATTTGCAGAATTTTGTCCCATTCTGGGAGGCACTGAAGTGCAAACATGGCTCAAATGAGGAGAGTGCAACCACAGCTACCACAGCCATCAAAAGAAAGCCTCTAGATAGAAAGGGAACTTCTGGAGTGGTTTAGATTAGAATGGATACAAGTGAGGGGAGGAGTAAGGTTTCAAAGACTTAAAAAGGAACTAAAAAAAGTAGTGTGAATATTTCTTGTTCTGTCTGCTGAAGGCAGTTCCACTGTAAGCACTGGAACTGATTTTATTTGATGGCTGTAGCATCTGTATCACAAGATGTCTTCAAGAACAGACTTGTTAATATCTGTCAGGAGTGGTATCAATTACTTTTGCTCTCACTTTATGGTAACAGTCTAGTTGATCTTTGGAAATTACTTCCAGTGTTGCTTCTCAGTTCTTCAGATCTTAAACACCCTGTAAGTTAAATATGGTTTCATTGTTTGTGGTAGATAACATTGCTACATCAGTTTTTTCATAGATACTACTATTCAGAACCCCAGGATTTGTTCACTGCCATCTTTACACTTGAATTCAGTTTAAAAGACAGGCTGCCTGTAGAGGTAGATGATATCAGAAATGTGTATTTTTTCCCCCCCGCATTCAGAATCGAGGAAGAAAACTCGGAAGCCAGGGCCAAGTAGACTACTTGTCTATAAGAGAAAGGTTCCAAGGAGGCAAGAGATTGGCAGTAGTCTCATTTCCAGTTCTCTCTTGTTGTATTGAATGGTAGTATTGAAACGTTTCAGTCAGATGATTTTATTTCAAGAAATTCATAGCTTTTAAAGCTGAGGGGTAATTTTCTAAATTGCTGAGATAAAACTTAAAAAATAAACTCTGCTTCTAACTCAGTTTTGGGGAGAGGGGAGTGCTTTTTGGACATATATTTGTTTTAGTAGCGTAGAAATAAAAGTTTTATAGACCTGCTTGCCAGTGTTGGGTTTCTTTCTATTTGGCCTGTATGTGGGTTTTTTGGGTAAGAATTTTTACTTCAGTTTCAGTGAGGCTGTGTGTTTCTTCAGTGATATTTTTACACGCAAGTCAAGCAAGTATGGCTCCAGTAAGTACTTAGTTGGTAGACTGTCGAGTTAGAAAAGCAAACATGCCACAGGAGATACGACAGCAAGTTAATTTTCATAGTGTTTTTCTCTCCTGTGCTGTTGCTGGCTCAGTATGCTACAGTGGCATTTAGAGCAACTGTATAAAGTTGTTGAGATTTTTTTTTTTTTTTGGCAAGGTGCATATTGAAATCATGATCACTGATACAGCAGATGTAGTTCTGCTTCTGAAATAACCAGTAAAATATATTGGTAAGAGTTAGGATAGACTATACCTCTCTAAATCCTCAGTACTTCTGAAAATATTAGGAAATGTGTTAGGGGAACTTGGGCAAGCCATTCTTTTTACATATATATAGAACCTGGAATGGGTCTGCTTCCTGTTTTCCTTTAGTTCTCTTTCCACACAAACCTTGACCTGTTCCGTTCTTCACACGTTAATTTACTTCAGTGGGAAGTTTCCTGCAAGATTTAACAGAATCTGAGTCTGATGTGTTTTTCCTCATTTCTCCCCATGTCTTCCTTACACCTTTAAAAAGTTGGCATGGCGAGTTAGCTGCCAGAGTGGTGGATGAATGCTCCTTAGGTTCAGGAAAACCGAGGGCCTCGCAGCAAGGGGAGCCTCTATTTAGTTTGAGTCACAGTTTCATCAAGCTCAGTGCTTTCAGTGCCTTTTAAGAAAAAAAGCTTGCAGTCAAAAACGTGGTACTGTTGGCATCGTTTCTGTATATATGAGGTGGCAGCAGTGATTAAACAAACATCACTTTAGAGCGTGGCTGAGTTCTAAAAACTGACTTGTAAATTAACGCCTTCACTGACTGTTTGCTCCGTATGTGTACGAAGACATGAAGTATAATAGACAGAAGAGACAAAAATACGATTATTCCTAGTCCTGTCAGCAGCAGAGTAAACTGGCTACTATTTCTCCTTAAGCATCATCAGAATTGTTGTATGAGTTACAAAGCTAATGATTCTTACCCGTGCTAACCCTCACGAGCTCATGTTGCAGAGGTTTCTGCTAATAAAATGACTGATACGTTTGGATTTACACAAGCTTTATGACAACCATGTGCATGGAAATGAGAATGATTGTGTCTGGTGTTGTAGGTTTTCTATTAAAATAGGTTATAGACTTTATTTTTTTGCTGCTTAATAACATCAGTGCATTTACTGCTGTATCTTGTAGCCGGTAGCAGATCTGCAGAAAGACGGAGTGTGGATACAAATATATTTATGTGTAAATCAGAAACATGAAATGGAAAACATCACTGTTGGCTGTGAACAGACAGTAAATTTTCAACAAAACACACTTGCAACCTCAAATAATTTTCTTTTTGGAATGAGTTTCAGGTAGAGATGGTGTCTTTTGTGGTGGGCGCTTATGGTTTAGCATCTAAACTAGTATCCAAAATTATACTTTAAAAAACTTCCACCTGAAATAAGCAGTCTAGAGGTGGTTGCTAACTGCTAAAACTTGCTATCTGTCAATCAGCCAGCACACTGGAGAAATTGTACTTACGTTGCTGCTGCAAACTCTAGGGATCAGGATATCCCTATAAACCAAATTAGCACCACTATGTGCATATATAACATCAAGCATCAAGACCAGTGTCTTAGCAATAGTTATGTTTCAGGCCTGGGAAATATATTTAGGGATTTCATTCATAATCTGCAATTTTAAAGCTAAATGCCAGTTTGTAGGCTAGCCTTTCTATTTTGAGAGACTGATAAGAATGATAGCAATTCTTGATGAAGTTTGAGTCTTTGCTGTTGCTAATGATTATGCCATTGTTATTTATGCCTGTAAATGAAGGTTTTAAAGATGAAAAGAGATGAAGCTTCAGAGGCAGCTTCTGGGACTCCATCCTCAGAGGAGTAAATCCGAGGTTGGGGGCGGGTCCTTGCAGGACCCTGCTGTTCCTCTCATGGGTTTCTCCCTCAATTGGTTTGCTTTTCAAAGGAGACAACTGTATATATTACACTAATTAATATATTTTAATAAGAGGAACAGTATTCCCACTAGTTCCTCTGAATTAAAGCCCTTTGTGGTAACCTTGGACAAAAGAAATGCTGTAAATGTTTTTATTACAAGTGATTTTGTAGAGATTCTATGTGATTCTCTTTACCTCCTTTTCTCTTAAAAGTGAGATTAACATTTCCGCAAGAGAAGGCCTCCGTTTGGCCTCATTAAGTTTGCTTTTTGCCCTTGGTACCCCTGTGGTGATGGGAAACTTGTCTGTAGTCTTTGGGGGGATTTGTTAGCATGAAGGGGAAAAGAGGAAATGCCTTTGTGATCTAGATTCATTCAAATAGGAGGGTGGCTGTTTCTCTTCTATGAAAGTGCAAAGGCGCATAAAAATTGCTTGAATGTGTCAGTTAGGGGGCTGATTTTTGTAACCACTGGATTATAGCCTACCTTAAGATTCAGGCAATTTAACTTCTTAAACTAATTATATAAAGGGATATCTTAGAACAGCACTTGTTATTTTATGTGGTCTTAGAAAGGTGAGTCTAAAATAAGAAAATGCTTGATTATGTTGTAACAGTTTTGAAACGGTAAGTAATGATTTTCATTAAATTGCTTTGAGAGGGTTTTGTAACTGTCAGCAGTTTTAGCATTGTTTTGGTGTTGGTTTTGTTTTGTTTTTCTTTTTATATAGAGCAGAATGTTGATGATATTTAATGAGTTCTAAAGAATTCAGCAGTTGCTTATCACTTAAAAGTGAAACAGTTTATCACATCATAGCTGTTCACCACTAAGGAAGCTTTCATGTGTCATCAGTAACTTTTTGGGTATCTTGGTGGATATCTCTAACAATCTCCTAATCCCAGTAAATACAATTGGCAATATACTGCTGCTGAGAGAAGTTTTGAAAGAACAGTCCTAACTGCTTGGAAAGGTAGGAGTATTTTAGCAGAGAGATGGTGTATTTCCAAACACAGTATGGAATTCTGTTACCATTTCGAATTCAGTTTACATTACTAGGCAGTTCTTAAGGTGCTATTTCCTATGTAGGAGAGACTACAGCAGTGATTAACAAGTGATATATTGGTATAGTCTAATGTAGAGTGCATTTATTCCTTTTAGTAGTATCACAGTGCTTAAGAGCTCTGCTAAAGACCAAGATTTGGTTGCCCCAAGTATTGTACAAAGGAGCTGGGAAGGTAGGTGAAAGGACAGGCAGTCTCTATTCCTGACAGTTTGCAGTCAGTGTGGAGAGAAAAAGTTACATTCACTGCAGGCTCGTGGGCACTTCAAGAAAGATAATGAGGAAGCTTTGCTGGTCTTTGAAAACGTCCTACGAAACGGCAAGGACAGGATGGAGGAAGCCCTTTTAAAAGGTACTGTTTTGGAAACCAAAAATAACAAAAGCGATCAGACACTGCTATTTGCTGTTTTGGCATTGAGACTGATGTTTTGGAGATGAGGTTATTTGGAATGTGGGAGAACTTGATTGGTAAGCATGGATCCGTTAGAGAAAGGAGCACCAACACAGAGATGGAGAGACAGGACACTTAGGCATAGAATTCCATACAGGTCCTCACATCTGCCTTGAATCCAAGAGGGTGTGCAATCTATGTTCCCAGAATTTATACACAGCTTTTGGATTGAGAGACACTGAGAGAAGTCTTGTGAGGGAAGGATCAGGATGCCTGTTTTTATTCTGAGTTGAGAAATAAGAGATAGCTAGGCATATGCTACATATTATCCCTAGACACTGATATGACTTCAGTATGGAATTCTCCATCTTGATCATACTGTTGAACTGGAAAAGTTTGAGGCAACTTAAAGAATATTCATGGAGGTAGAAATAGTAAGAACCGACGAAAGAAAATAGATGCTTCCTCGGCCGGCCAGGTTTAAGGGGATACAAATCTTTGAGCATCCTTTGAACTGAACCTTGTTCTTGAAAATTGTCTGTCTGTAATAGATGGGGGCTTTACCCAGTTTCATGGGTTTTGTTTGTACAAGCTCTGTGTTTTCCTGATACTCATGTATTTTAACTGGTTTTGATAAAGTTACTACTTTCTGTATAGTTTCTAATTCTTCTGAAATGCTGCATGGCCAATCATTTTAATGAAAGTAGGAGAACTGAAATTTTAAGTACTGAGAGAGGATTGGATTTCTGAAGCTGTTTTGGAGCCTGCTTCTCACTGATGTAATTGAAAAGGGCAGTAGGTGCTGAAATCAATGTGAGTGCAAGTCCCTGCTATGATTGTATGTGTCAAACATTTGCCTTATGAACAACACACGTACACACTTAAAAAGTTTGTTAAACCAGGGCCCAGATGTAAGAGACAAGTATCTGTTTTTTTCAGCAAGTGCATGGGAAACACACTCACAGTTACCCTAAGCAGTCTCACGCATGACTGAAAATTGCTATTCCATTGGCAATGATACTTTGCCTGTAGCGCAGCCCAGTCGTACCAGACTTCATGACAGAATCATCCAGCCAAGAGCATCTAGTCTAGACTCTGAGTACTTTGGGCCCTTTCACTTCCAAAATATTAAATTGGTTGATGGTCTGTGAAGGCAAACAAAAAATAGCTGCACAGATAGAGCATGGTTAGGACTTCAAATTCTGGCTATTTAAATCAGGTACTGTCGTGTAAACAGGTTCTGCTGAAATGAGTAAATCTCAGACCTCTCCATCCTGGTGACATTGTTCAAATTGAAAATGTCACAAATGTCACCATCTGAGCATAATGCATGAACATGGAGCTTTAATTACATTGCTTAAAAACGAGTTTACAAATGATCAGATTTGCTCGGAATTATGATGAAGTCCTATTGCTGTTCAAGTCCAGAATGAATCATCAGTTTGTTTGCTGAATATTCACACATCCCTCATGCAACAGACAACATGATTTGCTCTGAAACAATAGAAGACATTTATAATTTGAAGATGGAATGCACTTCAGAGTCTGAGACACAGTGATGCATAGGCACATGACTTCAAGCTAGTATTTCAAGGCCTGTTTCTGTGGAGAGGTTGAAGAAGAAGAAAGATCAGGGTTTGGGGCTTTTTCTGTTTTTAGGGGGATACAAATATAGCTGAGCTTGGCAGTGGAAGTGCAGTACACTTACTCATTAAATTTGAGCTGTAGAGGTCTCAGAGTGGGTGGAATAAGAGGATTTGAGAAAACTATAAGGAGTTGTCCACCCCCTGCAGACCTCAGATCCTGCATTTATTGCATGCAGTATTAAAAGCTTCTAAAAAGCACTTTTTGTATGAGAATGAAGTTGCTCTTAGACCTTTTGTGAGGATGTATGTCAGCATGTTGGGTTTTTTCCTGTCTAGGAACTCTCTGACAGTTGAAAATCACTAATCTCAGTCTAAATCTAAGTTTAGCAAACCTTCTTTAGTGAAGAATGTGAATTGATTTCTGAGGTGAGTTTGTGAGAATTTGAGCCAATGTGTGTTTTCAGCACAATGTGGTATTTGCAACTGAAGTTTTTTGTTTGTTCAAGCTGAAGTTTGAATCCAGACTCTGTGACTGGACCCTGGCAAATTAACTCATCCCAATCTGAAACAAATCAGCACAATTACAACAGGCTGACATTATAAAAAACCAAACCACCCAAAATGAACACAGAATTTCTAGAAAGTGCCACTGGCATTTCATTACACTTAAATGTGTGGTGGCTTCTGATATTATGTGGGGAGAATTTTTTTGAATTTGCCTGACAACAGTGTTTTCATCTCCCTGAAAAAAGTGTGTCTAAGAGTTATTTTCATTCTGTGATGTGAGACATTGGTGTTAGCAGTAGGGATAGTAGGGGAGACTGTTGTAAATACAGTCTAACAAATGAAGAGAAGCTCAAGGGGAAAGATTGTGGCAATGACTTGTCTTGTGATTTGTGAGTGTTCAAGTTGATTCTGCTTCTTCCCTTTCAAAATCTATCGTGATAGTAAGCAAGTTTAAGATGCTGTTTTATTTCTGAATTTTGACTTGTTTTCCTATGTGTAATGGCAATGCCGGTGGAAGGGCCATCACATATTCCTCATACCTCTTGAAACGTCTCAGCAAATCAGGTGTCTTCGAGCATGTTCCTCTACAACTTGTGTGCTTGCTTTGAAACAGCTAAGATGTATTGCAGGAAAACCGTTTGCCTTTTTATTTCATTCTGGTGAAGGCGGTGGACGGTACTGTGGAGGTACCTGACTGCAAGCAGCCAGAACTTCCTTCAGCTAACACAGTTACCTTGAAACAGAAGGATGCACTGGGAGTCGCGTTGCAGTCAGCTAGGCGTGTTCCATGCAGTACAATTTCACCGATCTCAGTTCTGGAACCAATCTTCCTCAAAAGTGAGATGTGTTAGTGATAAGTCCCTGTATGTGCGTGTTTTGTCTGACGTGGTTGCTAAACTTCGAACTGTTTATAGATAAGTGTGATTAGCAATTTGTGAGTAGAAAGGAATACGAGTTCTCCTATCTGCAACTCCAGATAAAAGTCAGGGGCTGTAACACATACCAACAAGCAGGCATTCTGCACACCTAATCCAGTGTCATAGCTGCCTGATGCACTAGTTTGTGCCTCATGGAATATTAATTCCAGTGTTAACTCAGGTGCATCGATTTCGCATGAGATGATGAAAAGCGGGTAAACGTGCCTCTGTTTGGCCACATTTATCCGTGGTGGTGTTTTGGCTGGAAGGGAAAATGTGTTAAAATCAAATCTTGTATACAATTATGGGTGTGATTGGGTGTTCAGTGAGGACACTTGAAGTTAAGAAGGGGGGATAGAATTGTAGTACCTGCTCAAAAGAAAAAAAAAATCTAAACTGAATAAAACTTTTTCTTCTACGTCTGCACCTAAGTGCTTCTTACCACTGGCCCTAGTGCTGCTACTGAATGACATGATTGCAGAAGGTCACTAAGTGATCTGATTTTTCAGAAATGCCCAAAAATCAAGAGGTGTTATACCTTTCTGCCTGTGTATGTATATTTCTGTATTGCCTGCTAGCCAAGAATAGTTCTGTTATTCCTCCAAAGTTATGTGAACTTTGGAGGGCAAAAGAAGTCCATTACTGCCAGTATTTTTTTTTTTTGAACTGCATGTCTGTACTGTAAGTGGATTTGCTGTGATTCTTATTGCCCACACTAATGTGATAGGTTTTCTACTGGTTCCAGATGTGTAAAACACAGTATGGGGTGGGAGGAGGAAAAAGTATAATGAAAAACTTCTGGATTTCCGTATCATAGACAATCGCTGTAATTTTGCAGAGAAAGCTTGTGGAAGTTCATGTGATATTTAATGGAAATGCAGTTATTTGATTAGGTTGCCTCAAGGAATATAGAGGGGAAAAAATGCCAATTCGGGACCCTCCAGATGGGCCATGTGAGTGCTAGTAGACAGTTTGCCCATAAAAGCAACTTGCTTCATGTATGAAAAGGAGGAGACTGTAGGCCGGGAATTGTACTGCAGGTGGAAATGCGCCTGAAAGGATTCCTGAGCTATGAATCCCTAGAGAAAACTGATGACAGTTACCCTCCGTCCCTCCATGCCCGGTTCTCCTTGTGACACCAGAGCTCTCTGGACTCCGGTCTAATACATGAATAAATTAATCATTACCTTAATTCTTATCTGATCGCAGGTGACTAATTGTCCCCGATGCACAGAAAGGTGCAACCATTTCTGCGGTCATCTCTGTATCTGTAAATTTGGAGTATTGCCATGTGGTCAACAGCATTAGTCTGTTAATTTGCTAGAGGCTAAAGATTTAGCCAGATATACACACTTCAGGAGTACTGCTGATCAGTAGTTTAAATATTTAGATTAACATGTGCCTCCTTGTGAAATAAGACAAACTCATCCGTTTCCAGACAGGTCAGGTTAATGTCAAGAAAATTCAAAAGTGTATTTCCCTAAATAAAAGCTGAACTGAATAGAAGCAGCTATGAAACTCCATCAGCCATGTGGAGAATTAGGAAAAAAAAGACTTTTTAAAAACGTTTAATCCCTGAGAACCACATGCTTTCTTTCCTAGTCTTTGAAAACAGATCTACCTAGGTATTAGGTTAAGTTTTGATAAAAGTTGCAGATACACAAAATACCTTGTATGAACTCCTCAGCTTGTTTATTCCTGTAAAATCATAACTGTGTTAGTTGAGTTAGCCACATGAATGTTTTATGTTGTGGATTAACATTTCATATTATTAATTGGGGAATGGGGAGAAAGTGTCTTTTTGGTTTGTATAACTGCAGGTGCATGTTAATAGCTTAAAAATGCTAAACTAGGACTTGAAAGTGTTCTTAATGCTAAGTTGATTTCCTTTTTATTTGCATTTCAGACAGAGGGCAAAAGTTTGAATTTAACTGTGAGACAGCTTTCAAATTAAGTTGAAAAAAAAGGTAACTCTTGAAATGACAGACGACAGGACTCTGTTTATCATCATTTAGGCAAATGAGGCTAGCTTAGTGACACAAATCTTTATATTGGATGTAAAGGGGATAGTGCAGAAAAAACCACAAACCCAAGTGGTGCTATGAAAAAAATAGTAAATGGTACAAAATTGCAAAAGTTACTTACTTAGAAAATAATTTGCCTGTAAATGGGATGCTTTTTATCTTGAAATATGTGTGTCCTGAGATGTTTCACTGATCAAACAGACTTTCAAAATACTTTATCCTGGCAAATGAAGGAGCTGGATACAGGGTGCCTCTCAGATCAGTTTGGGTGAGATGTTTCCTACCTTTACTTGGACAAATAAGAGGGGCTTGTCAGAGGTAATGCTTTCATCACTTCAGACACATTATTATTCTAACCGTCTCAGACAGTCCGTGTGCACTTAAAACTGAGTCTTTGGAAATAATATGTAGTTTTAATGAATTTTTAATGATGTAGCATAGTGTAAAATAACCATAGTTTGTCTTCATTAGCATTCTGTGTGTTAAGCGTGAATTTTCACTGCAGTGACTAACGTCACTCCAGGGAATTTCCTTTATACTTGTTGGCTTTACACTTCAAAAGTGATAGGAGTCCCAAAACTCTTTCAGAAAGCAAACTGACTGTCAGCATCCCCTTCATAGAGGAGAAATGAAGCTCCTTGTTGTAAGAGATGGTGGGGGGATGTAGAGGATAGGGGGGACAAAAATTAAAAAAAAAAAAAATAGAATTGAAGATGTCTCTTAATGGTTTAATAGGTTTTGAAATGTGTGATTTCTCTGTAAGATTTTGTAGGAAAAAGCTTTAGGGATGTGGTTAAAGGAGATTGTGTTGGTATGGCCAGGTCCGTTACTTCGCAAATGTGAAATTTCAACCCTTATAATGAAAAAACATATCCACCTACTAAAAAGGATATCTAATGTGATAATTAACAAGCCTGTGCTTTTTTTTTTTTTTTTAAATTTTAAGTTCACTTTATTAACTCTCTTTGTTTTCTTTCTATAAGATTTGTGAGAGATGGGAAAGAAGAGTTACTTCTGTAGCTTGTTGCATAAACTTTTCATGAAAAATAATTTTCAAATAAAGTTCCTGTCCTTTACAGAAAAATCTGCTACAGAGTAAAACAGAGACTTCAAATGTTGAAAGGAAATCGTAAGTCTGTACCATGAAGGAATGAAACTGTTGAAGTCCTCAAAGGGCACTTAGAGAGACTCTCTAAATCACCAGCAAAACAAAGTCATTCTTTGCACCTTGTGGCTTGTGGGATTCTGAATTTCAGGTGTCACTGCTCAGGGTCTCAAGTGGGAAAGCTGACTGCTTCTAAGAAATGAGAAAAATTCACATTTATTCTGTAGTTAGACATCAAGGATTGAACTAATCACTTCACTAAAAGGGATTCCATGAAAAAACAGTAGCTAGTGATTGTGTATATTTGGTGATTGCAGAAGCCCAAAATATACTTTATAGTTCATTAATAATAAACCGATTTGTGTCAGTTTAAAGTGCACCAATCAGAGCAATCTAGACAGCAATATATCATATTTATTCTGACATTGTTTAAGAGCACCGACCTGTAAATTTTTTATTTCATGAGAAGGAGAATTGAGGAGAAAATAATTAAGCAGGACAGTCATTCTCAAGGCTATCATGTGATTAATGCTGAATTAAAAGACATTGTCAATATTTGAGGTCACATCTCTCCTTTCAGATAGTAAAGGCATCCAAAAGTCCAGTAAATTTTTGGAAGGGTAAACGAGGAGGAACAGTTTATCTTAGGTGTTTAGGGAAATTTTTAATTGGGATAATTGATTAAAAGAATATTAAAAAAAAAAAAAAAGGATTGAAGAATGGCTAAAGAAAAGCTCCACTGAAAACTAAGTAATGTTTTTCATGCAAATGTATGCGGGGAAAGCAGTTTGTTGCTGAGAATTGCAGGACAGTCACTGGGATGGAGAGACTAAAGAACTCCTGTCCTGCGGGGTATGGGTGCAAGTATGTTTATTTCCATGCTCCAAAAGTGCCACAAATTTATTGCAGGCTTAGTGGGGTTCTGTGTAGCCTTTTCTTGACTTCTGTAGCAGGAAAAACTTGGACATTTTTCTTAACTATACATGTGTGGGTTCTCCTTCTCTTCAGCTTTTTCTCTTTCACCTTTTGCTCTCTAATCTTCTGTTTGCTCACCCATTTTTATGTAATGGAGTTGTAGAAACAGTTACTACAGAAGCATATTACTTGATGCACTTTTTTTTTTAGTGATGCTCAAAAAATATTGGTAAAACAGAGTTCAGTTTGTGACTGGCTGGTGGATCTTACCTTTTTGGCTGAGGCAGAATTACAGAGCAGGGGAATGAGTTAGGAGAATTACGTGAGAGTGTGACAACACATACACAGATTTGTATGTTGACCTGGTATTTTCCATTCAAGTCTTTTTGATGGAGTTTTTTTTCAGTTCTTTCCAAGGATCCAGGCAAAGCAGCTGTTTTTTGGTTTTTGTTTAGGGTAAGTTATTAAACCAGTCAAGCTGGTTCCTTTTTTCCCACATAGCCAGACATCTGCCATGTCTCCCTTGAGAGTGAATTATGGAAAGTCTTTTCCAAAGGGAGCTAGATCTTTGTGCCTCCTGAAGCCACTTAATAGTGTTTTTGGCAATGATGAGCAAACCCGAGGCTGTCTTAGGTAAGGATGTGAGGATTTCCCTGTGGGCTTATGCAAACCTACTGTTCATGTTAGCACGTGTCACCTTAATGATAATTGGGGTGATTTGTGTGTATAGGCATCGGGGAAACCTCCATTGTTACAAAAAACTTCTTGCTGTTTTTAGCTTTGGTTGTAAGCTATTAACAGACATGTGGCTGCTGTTGTGCAAAAGTAAAGCACCTGCTGGTAAAAATACTAGCTGGAAATGAGAATGAAGATCAGCATTAAGCCCTAGAGGGCTTATGGGTTGATCATGCTTTATGTTATTGAGCTGTACACGTGGCACTCTTCTTTGGCTGTTGGCTTACAAGAAAAGCAGGCTGATGGGATGCGTGAGAAGCGTGTTGCAAAGACATATGGTATCCCACTTAGGTGCTTTGGAGCAGTGATGGTGTTTTTACACAATGTGATATGCTTGAGAGAAAAAGCAAGACTCTGTTGGTAACACTCGAGATGAAGTTTGTTGCCTGTGTTACTCTCTGTTTGCAGAACTGAAAACAGCTCAAAGGAAGGCAATGCAAGAATTGAAAGGAATAAATGCTACTTTGTGATGACACATATTTTATGTAAAAATGTGTTTTGAGGGGTGGTATGTTACGGTACTGTGGAAGCAAAGTAGAATTGTTGCAGTAAAGAAGACTTAGGAGCCCAGCAGGAGCTAAGCAGATAAATTATTGATATTGATGTACCTGTCTGGGGGTGAGGTCTGAGTTATTGGGGTTTCCCTTACGCTACCTCAACACCAGTTGCAAAATATCTCCTGTACTGTAAATTAGAAAATGATCTACTTTAATTAAGACCATCTAGGAACATAAAAGGGACTGAAATATGGGGAAAACACCAAGGTGCATGCAGTATTTTTCTATATTTATATGTTTATACCTGCTTGTTTTCAAGGAAGGAACAGTCTCCGAAGCAGCATGATGAATAGAATGAAATAATAACATTTTATTTTGCCATCAGTATTTTTTTTTTTACATTGTATAGTGTTAGAAAGGATGAATAGGCAGTTTGACTGTATTTGGGGAGAATACTGGATAAGTGTGCATGCTCCCTTTAGATGGTGAGTAATTGAAATTTATATTTCATCTTGAGCAGTGTCCTGTACTAAATAGAGTGTACAGGACAGTGCAAAGGAATTTTCAACGTCTGCACTTCAAACCCCATAAAATTACAAAACTAATTTTGGTTAATTTTGGTAATGAATGTTGAACCAAAGGCAGTGATCAATTTTTGTGTGCTTCTAGATGGCAAGATAAAAGTGATGCTTCACTTGACATGGAATGGTTTGTCTGACTAGAGGCCAGATACTTCATTTTGGACACTCTGTGTCCAAGTGAATAAAACTGGAGATTTCAACTGCTGAGGAGGCATCTCCTTTCACCTGATAGCTTGGGCTTTGTTTTAACTGCCCTGGAAGAGCTAGGTGGAGCCAGGTTTCCCACATATCCACAGTACTCTGACTGAGCTATTGGGTGAAGAGGGAACAATTCCAGCCTCTGAGGGAGGTTTTGTGACACTAGCTCTCAGTTTGTTTTTTCCCCAGATGAAATTAGTCAGTGAATTTGACCTGGATTCATTAATCCTTTCAAGCTGGCTGAAACCACATTTATTGAAGAAAAGCCTGCTTGCTTGAGCCAAATGCCCTTGTCTTGACTGCAAATGGAGAAAAAAGTAAGAATAGCTCTATGAAATAGTCACAGATTTGTAAGATCAGCTTCAAGACTGCTACCATCCTGTTAGGAGGGGGAACTGAATTAAACAGCCTCTTATCTAAATTTCCCACACAAATTCTCTGGTGTAGCACATGGTGTATCTAATGCTGAAAGCACTGTACCGTTGAGAGCTGATTTTCTTTATTTAGATTCAGTAGTTTGCTTATCCTGCTACAGCTGATAACTTTATACAGAGACTTGAGCTTTGATAAGCAGAACAGGAAATATTTTAAATCCTGTGGATATGGGAATGACAGTATTGCTCTGTTTTGTGTTAGTTGAGTAATGGAGAATTTACTGTGTTTCTGAAGTAAGTACAGACTGACTTTGCAGTTACAGTCTTTGGAGCTGTCTGTGTGCACATGTGCATGTATGTGTGGCGTAAACATTGTTCCCTTTTTTTCACTGTATGCTAGGATCAGATTCCCAGCTAAGAGCAACTGGGACATGTCCAACTTTAATGGTACTGTACTGATTTCAATCAGCTGAACTTCTCTCTCTTAAATCAGTGGCTATTTAGCTCATGTTCCCCTAACATGTAGTTGAAGGTTATTTTTTTGATTAATGCTGCCAGAAAGTTTTCGGTGGCACTTGGATGTTTTATGTGTCAGTACAATGGGAAGGTGCCGGGTTACAAGAGCTGATGTGCAGGTGTTTGTTTTTTATGAATGCATACAGCACGGGTGTGCGTGCCCCTGGAGCCATATAGAAAATATGAGTCTTTCTGTGATAGGAAAAGAGGCTGACCTCCTCATTACATCACAGAGCCAGACACATTAATGACGTAATGCCTTATTCCTTCTAGTGCTGTGAAGATCATACGTGTTTGTGTTCTTCTGCCTTCATCTGAAATTAATTTATGGACTTGCTGAGCCTTTTTTGTGTAGTGTAGCGCACATTCTCTTCTGCTAGTTCAGTGAGAATCCAGGCTCACTTCAGGGAATTCTGTGGCAGAACTAGGAGCAAATGACTGTCTTTTCTCTGGAACTGCAGTATATCATGGCCTCACCTAAGAATGGGGATGGGTGTTGCAATTTTTGAGAGAGAATCCCAGAAGAAGAGAAAGGTGGAGCACCAGAAAAATCCTGTAACTGTCAGCAGACAGAATTCCCACTGTCTTTCAGTAGGAACAGAATAGCTTTGCTCTTGTGACAGTGCCTGGCTGTATTTGTAGGTGGAAAATTCTGTAATGTTTACGCCTTGTCACAGACCACTTCTGTGGTTCCATTACAAGAGTAAGGATGTAGATAAACTTTTCACCTTGAGTACCTAACATGAAGCACTCCACTCTGTATTTGGACACTTACGTAAGCAGTTGATTTCAGAGTGTTCCTACTGACTTCAAAGGAAAAATGTGCCTTTTGATGTATACTTAGATGCCTAAGCATAAAAACTTTGGCATCCAAAGTTCTTAAAGAGCTACACTGTCAATTATGTGTAGCACATATATATATATATATATATATATGTATGTATGTATGTATGTATTTATATTTATACATATATAGGAACAAAAAAGTCCTAACTTCCAGAACATGCCTAAACAGGTTGAAGGCTGAAGTCAGAGTAGTTGAGTGTGGGAAGATAAAGCTCCAGATTCTTTTATGAGCAATGCAATCTCTTACAGAGACATGAGAAAGCTCTTTTTCATGGGAGGAGTCAAAAGAAAAGGCATGCATTCTTGATGTTGAAAGCCCGCTTGTGCATTTCATGTTGACCTCTTCCACGAGCAGTGTATCTATACATAAAGGAATGCAATGATGGCAAGTTTAATAAAGTTTGTCTGAAGTGCTCTAAAAGAAGTGGTTGGAGGGGAAAAATTAAGATACAGGATCTACTTTTTCCTCACAAACACCTTTCTGAAATTTTGGTTTCTGTCTGCCATTGGGTATAAGTTTAGGTGATTCCCACCCCCCTCTTATTTAATTTGACTGCATAAAACTTGTGCAGTAAATTCTGTTGCAGTGAATTTCATTTGACCGAGCCCTGGAAATGCTTGTATTAGGTGTTCTCTGGATGGTACCCTGATTAAATTTAATAAATCAGTTCCTGTGCTGTAGCTAAGGTATACAGAAACTGAGACATATATAGAGAATGATGTTTGAAAGGTCCTTTTGTTTTGCAGTCCTATTTGATGTGGCAGTAAAGTGTTGCCGTAGCTTTTTTCATCTGTTATACGGAATGTATTTTTATCTGATATCTCTTATCTGGTCAGAAAATTGAATTGAATGGAAAATGTAAATGTTAGGTGAAGAAGTGCAGTTGTAGCATAGAAGTCTCCCACAAAATGCACGTTCCGTAAAACCCAGATGTAACCACATGGAGAAACAGTTGAATCCTTGTGTTTAAATCTTCATGAAATGCTTTTAATGTTTAATTATGGTGGAAGCATTCAGTACTACTAATAATTCAAGATTACCACTGCACTCTGCAATCTGCAACTACTTTGGAAAAAAAACTCTGATACGTTACATATGAATGTGCTTTTGCACTTGTCTTCATTCCTGATATGAAATGGTAAAATGGATGCGTGAAAAATGACAAGAGTTGATACAGCAATGTGTCCAGAAGATATTTTATTCTTAAATAAACTATTTCATTTGGAAGAGACCCACGATGACCATCTAGTTTAACTGCCTGACCACTTCAGGCCTTCTCACAGGATGTTTCTTCCAGCCCTTTAACCAGCTTTGATGCCCTTCTCTGGATGCATTTGAATACCTTCATGTCTTTCTTAAATTGTGGGGCTCAGAAATGCACACGGTGCTCCAGGGGGGGCCACACCAGTGCTCAGTACAGTGGGACAGTTGCCTCTCCTGCCTAGCTGGTGATGCTGTGTTTGATGCACACAGGATGGGGTTTGCCCTCTGAGGTTTCAGGGCACGCTGTTGGCTTGTGCTGGCCCTGCTGCCAACCAATACCTCCAGCTCCCTTTCCACAGGACTGTTCTCCAGCCCCTCCTCTCCCAGTTTATACTTGTGCCTGGCATTGCTCTGTACTAGATGCAGAATCAGGCATTTTTTTTCTTTTTCAATTTTATGCCATTAGTGCCATTTAATCCTCCAATTTGTTTAGATCCCTCTGCAAGGCCTCTCATCCCTCAAAAGAGCCAACAGCAAATCCCAGTGTGGTATGATCAGCAAACTTACTGATGGTGCCTTCAACTCCTGTGTCCAGATCACTGATAAAAATATTGAACAGAACTGATCCTTGGAATTTAGCCCTTGTGAGCACTGCTGGTGACTGGTCACCAGCCAGATGTTAGCTCCAAATATTGCTATAACGACATGTTTAATTAGAGAAACTATTTGTCAAACTATTTTTGATCCCTGCAGCCAAGTACCTTGGCTCATCTGTCCAGTCCGATACTTGGTATTGTTTTCTAAGGAAGTCTTTTTTAGTGGACTTGTTCTCATTTACACCATTTTACAAGGGCTAGCATTGGCCAAAAGCACAATGGAAAGGCATCATTGCACAAAGATTGTCTGAAAGTCCTTTTCCTACCACTTTTGCGTTTCCTCTCCTATTCCAGAAATGATGATATCCTTATGGAGGCTAGCTGTTTAAAAGAAGTGATCCTCCTGGGGCTGGTAGGAAGGGCACTTGCCTTATATTGTGGTTCATGGAGCATAGGAAGAAGGTCAGGAAAGATGAGGAGGAGCAGGTGGCCTGAGTTTGCTTTTAGAGAAGAGAAGGCAGTATTTTTCCTGGTATTTAACCGAAATTGAATTTATTCCATATATATAGCCATTGTGACAGCAGTAACAGTGATGATAATGATAATAGTAGATATCCAAAGTCTGAATCACAGTGTGTTTCAGAACACTTTATAAAATATATGTATTTCTTTACTTAAATGAGTAAGCCAAACTTTTTCCATGCTCTTACCTATATATATATTTATAGAGAGAGAGAGAGCGATAAGCTCATATGTAACAGGATTAATTAAAGGCATTTCAGTGGTGAGGGTGATGATCCTCTCATGGTAGTGCAGATTGGGCTGTGGGTGAGGTGCAGTGGCTGGCTGGAGGAACTGGGTGAATCCCTGGCTGGTGGGGTGGCCTGGGTTAGGCAGGGGGATTTTAGAGTAGGGAGCCAGGCTTTCTGGAGGTATGCACCCTGCTTTAAGGAGTTTTGGGTATGAGCATGGGGTCTTTGCACAGTGTATCCGCCTCTCCTCTTGCATTCACTAGGCTGTGGACCTACTTTGCACCTTTCAAGCCATGGAATCACAGGTTCCCTGCTCTGCCCATAGGAACTGGCCTGCCTCCGCCTTGAAGAGCTCACAGAAAGCATCATGCATACACCCTACTTCTTGGGCTGCTGGGGAGGAAAAGGGATGGGGGAAGAAGGGGCTAGAGCCATTGCTGAGTTCTCCTTTCACAGGAACAGGAGGGCATCAGGTAGAAAGGGATGATAGTGTGCAATGGGCTAGAAAGTGCTGTGTCCAGAGAAGGGAGTTTCTGTTCCTGGGGTTGCTGGGAGGAGAGTAAGGATGACAGTTATTCCTGCTGTGGGGAAAAAAAATAAATGAAAGAAAATAACTCTGAAGCTTCAGAAAAAAAATGTTTTCAAATCTGTAGCTGTGCAGAGTTAAAATTGCACTTAAATTCCTACCTGACCAATGGCAACCTTACCTTCTGTACAGTTTGCCTGCAGGCCATGCTGCAGAATGGCTTTTGTAAGAGAATCATCAGTATTAGCACTTGTAGCTCTCTGGCTACTCTGAGTGAGTAATAACCCAGAGGAACTGTATATGAGGTCTCAGGAAATCATAGCATCTCAGATCTCAGTCTGCAGCTTAGCTCTTTCATGTAAGGAAAGATCCTTTTTTTTAAAAAAAAAAAACAAAAACAACCCTCCTTTTTAACTCGCAAGAATATATTCATTTTCTTTTCTAAGATGATAGGAGACTTTGAAATAAAGAACCCAATACAAATTTTTCAGTGGCTTGTTTTCCTAATGTACTGTTAGAAGTACTTTGATGTATGATTCATCCCTAATTCAGAAATGGTTTATTACAATGTGTCCATCTAGTTTTTATGTTGTAGTGATCCTTGTTCAAATAGTCACCTTCAGTAAACCAGAATTCTTATCTCTCCAAGAAATCAATCACATTTTAGGTATTTTTTTAATGTACAACTATCTAGTTGGCAATTCAAGGAACGGAGGTGTTGTTATCATGCTCCCAACTGCTACAGAAGTTAAAAGTAAAACAGAACGCAGTCTAAGTTGTTCTGTCTTCATGACTGGCATAGATCATACAGATCAAAGTTTAAGGCAGATGTGTTTGCCAGAATGACAAGGGTATGTGGTAGCTCTTTACAGCCTCTTTTGTCTGGCTCTCAATTTGCAAGGATCTGAAACGATGTCCAGTTTCTTTTCCCCATGGTGAAAATGTGTAACTATAAGAGCTTGCAACAGTCTTAGCGTTCATTCCCCTCACTGCTGTCTGGTAGTTGAACTGGGAATGACAGAAACGAACTAAGTGTTTTTAATTCTTTCCTGGGGCTGAGGATGTTGAACAGGAAGGATATTAAATGTCAGATTATCACTTAGCACAAGTTGGAGTGATGTCACTGAAATCAAAGCACCGATTTCCACCTGCTGAGTGTGTTTCCATGGTGTCTATACTCTGAATAGGGGCACCAATTCCTCCACTACCTGGCTACTAGTTCTTACAATAAATTTTGATTTGCGGTTGTCAGGGACATTTCTGCCTGACAATAAACTAATTCTCATGAGTTGTAACTTACTTTGAATGGTCTTTCCATTGTCAAGAAAATTGCGTTAGTTTGGGACTAATCTCTAGAGCCTTTTCTTATTCAAGTTTTGATACAATTTTGCGAAGAGTTTCATAGGATGTGTACTAGTTGTTAGTATCCTCTAACTTTCTGAATTTATGAAATATACGGGTCCAGTGGGCAGGGATGACTGTTGGCAGAGGCTTTTAAAAACGTCTGAGAAGTTACAGCTGTACTGGGAGTCTTAAATCTCAGTTAGAAGTGCCCTTCCAGCCTCAATTTTTTGGCAGTTAGAGGAATACAGATCTCTTTTGGAAAGAAAATTGGTTTTATATGTCTCTTATGTAATATATTTAAGCACGGCACTAAACCATTTTTTGTCAATAACAAAAGATTTTGCCAGTTACATATATGCATCAGATAGTGCTCTGACAAGATGAAAAGTGGGTGCCATGCCAAGAGTTCAGACTCTTTGAAAAGATTAATCCCATTTTGAGTGCACATTCAGAGCAGTTACAGGCAATTCTAACGTATTATTCTGCAATGACACCCTTTCTTTTGAAGTGTAAACTGTTCAAGAACTTAAATGGAGAGTAGAGTAATGGTTTTTAGATGACTGAAAAATAACAGGTTAGTGGCGTTATTAACTTGTGTCAAATGGAAAACCTTCCCTTTTTACTCGGACTTTAAACTGCGACTAGAGTGTGCTTTTTGCTGTGTGCTTGTGGTGTGAGGGCAGCAGGCAGAGGAAGGTCCAGAGGCACAGTGATGTCTCAGAGGCACAACCTGTCCTTGGTGCCGCTACTGCTCTGAGTCATGTCCTAAAAAGGTGCAGGGCACTTCGTCTTGACGTGGGTTTGTGTGGTGCAGCTACACAAAGTAGTACACTCTTTCTCCAAGGAGAGACACACTCATCATTTTATGGGAGCCAGGTCTGGAGGGAGGCCCTGCTACAAAATCCTGGTGTTCAGGTAAATCAGGAAAGTTGACAAGGCATGGAAAGAAGGGATGAAGCAATATTCTGCCAGAAGACCAGGTTTCATAGCAGGAAATATGCCATGCTTTCTGGTGTTGCTAAACACAAGGCAAATTCAGGTTCTGGTTTCTGTTGTCTACCTTCTGCTATACGTTGTGTATGAGATCCTTTATCTCGTGGAAGATCTCAGTGTTTTAGTTTGCACTTATGTAGCTGTCCTGGTCTAACCTCAGATGGCAACTCAGCCTCACCCCGCTGCTCGTTAACTCCCCCCAGTGGGATGGGGAGGGGGGAATCAGAAGAGTAGAGGTGAGAAAACTCAGGTTGAGATAAAGATAGTTTAACAGGTGAAACAAAAGCCATGCAGACAAGCAAAGCCAAACAAGGAATTCCTTCACCACTTCCTATGGGCGGGCAGGTGTTCAGCCACCTCCAGGAAAGCAGGACCACATCATGCCTGATGGTTATTTGGGAAGACCAACGCCATCATTCCAAACACCCCTCCCTTCCTTCTTCTTTCTCAAGCTCTATATTCTGAGCATGATGACTTCTGGTATGGAATATTCCTTGGGTTAGTTGTTCAGCTCCCCTGGCTTTGTCCTCTCCCAACTTCTTGTACACCCCCAGCCCCCTTGCTGGTGTGAGAGGCAGAAAAGGCCCTGACACTGTGCAAGCACTGCTCAGCAGTAATAAAACATCCCTGTTTTATCAAAACTGTTTCCAGCACAAATCCAAAACATAGCCCACACCAGCTGCTGTGAAAAAAATTAACTCTGTGCCAGCCAAAAGCAGCATAGTGGCACACACACTCAATGCCACTCTCACACTGGTGTAATGAAGGATGGATCTACAGTGTACTTGGAAAGAGTGATTGCAGTTGTGTGAAACACCCTGGCTGTTTGGGGGATAAGAGTGAAGTGGGGAACAAGGCTAGGTGATTTCTGTGTACCTTGGGAAGGTTCTGGTGCTGATGGTTGTGGTTCCTTTTACTATCAGTCTAGCCAGTTTCGAAATAGGTTATGAACACGTGACAGCTGTATTGTGAGAGTGGAGTTAGTAGAGTCATTAGCTGTCAGATAGATGCTGCAGTGTCCAGAGCTGTGAAGAATGTAAGGTTCTTCTTGAGAGGCATTTATTACCCAGTCACACAGCTAATATGGCCTGAGGAGTTTGCATTAGTAACTCCTGTTTTCCTGTGTTACGGAAGTCATAAATTTCTCCATATTTTTAATAAGCCTTAGAAACCCCTTAAAAATTGTTTTTTACCTTGATGCCAAACAGTCTGTTGTACATGCCTGGTGCATGCATGTGTTCTGTTCAGACTTCATACAGTTCTGGGCATAGTGTGCATTAGATACTTCTTGCCCCGTAAGAGAGCAGGAAGGTATGTTAGGCCCTGAAAAACCAGATCCCACAGGCTGTTGTATCTTTGTAAAGAGCTGAAAGACAAGTAATGGAAAAAGCTGTCATTTGGAGACAGAAACAACTGGTCCCTGCTTTAGCAGAGCAACTTAATTAGTTGCCTGAAGCTAGAAGCATAAATGCGAAGATACAAGTGTCTCCCTGTTGTGCATCCTATTTTCCCCCTTTTTACTTTTGTGCTGAGCTTTTAAATCCAAACATATATTCTGGAGTACACCCAAGAGAGCTGATGGTTGGGGGCTGATGGTTTTGAGAGGCTGCAACTTCACTAGCTCTGCATCTGGAGGTTCTGTTAAAGCCTGTAGAATTGAGAGCCTTCAGGTTCTTTTCCTCTGGACCTCTGTTAGCAAGTCTGTGATGTTGGCAGTGCCCAGGAAGCAGAAGGCATGTCTGTCTGCAGTTGTATGGAGCTGTATCCTCTCTCACTCCAGCAGTCTGTTACTTCCTCTTTCTCACTTAAGACTGCAATTAGCACTTTTTTATGCCTTTGAAATATTAGAAGGGGAAACTGTGATGGATAGTAATGCAGATGCTTGAACTTTTGAGGAACATTCTTTTCATGTAATGGTGGTGTCAGCTGCTTCCTTGGCTCTGTCTGGTTAATATTTTTTCTCTTGCTGGATTTTAAAAATGAATGCCCACTGAAACCAAGACATCAAGGTTATTTTAGGGCTAACCTCAGTAAAATAATTGGATGACTTAAAGTGCTTAAAATGCTTTGTTCTTCAGCGATGGACAGAAGTTTCAAGGCTTACCTTTCAGTAATCATTATTGAACAAGATAGCTAAATGCCCTATTAAATATAATGTATTACAGTAGTTCATATATTGTGGCTATTAACTCTTGCATCAAAACCCATTCTAGATGTGAGCAATTAAGAGAATCTCCTCTGTGGTGCTTTCATGAAGGATGCAGTTCCCTCAGCTCTGGCTTTGTTTGTCAAGCTAGCATTTCTTGATGACTCTTTAATTGGGTGCCTTGCCACCTTGGTTCATGGTGGTAATATGCCATCTATACATGTTCTAATAAAAGCATGAGACTTACTGAAATTGTATTTTTCTGTCAGTTAAAACTGCAAGTTTCTTTCCAATACGTTAAATAAAACTGACTTTAAAAAAAAATACAATTTATTTTTCAATAACTTGGATTTTAAAATCAGATTTGCTTGTGACAGAAACTAGCTCAATATACTGGCAAGCTGGTACGCTACTGTAGACTTCTAATGAGGTGCTGAAGACTGTGATTATGTATTTCTTTTAGGTCTGAAAATTGCACTGTGGGCACTTGTACTGCAGAGATGCTTTTAATGTTTGAGGAAAAGAACGTGGATAGTGAGAAGGTGATATAGAAATAATATAAAACTTTTTTTATGAGGAGCAGGGCAGAGGTGTTACAAAGGCTCAGGGTGAGGGGGGTGATGAGAAAACGAGCTAGCAGTGTTCTTAATGGCCTGTTCTGGGTGCTAATAATGTTGAAAGACCTGAAAAGGCATCAGATATTTTTTCATACCTTAAAAATAACTGAGTAACAGTCATCTTACACTGATTTAATTGTGAAGGCCATATCTAATTTTCAAACAAGCCCTTTTAGAGTGACTTAGGATGCGAGAATATTGTTTTGAAATGGGACGTGTGAAAATAAGTTTTTGCAGGGGAAATGCTCTCCCTGATGTCGATGCAGCATTGTCAAGCAGAGTAGCGTAATACTGCACTGGTGCTGGGTGAAGGTAGGGTCAGGTTCATTCTGCTGATCCCTGAAAATAACAGCCATAGCCGCAGAAAAAGGCGCTCCTTCAGTGCTATCCCCTTTAACTGTGTGGAAATATTCCTACAGAGTAACAAAGCTTAGATTGACACTGGACTATTCCATAGGCGGAAAAAGGAGCTCCTGTAAATTTTACTGGGCTTGGATATCAATGAGATCTCATTACTGTCCCTAACAGCGGTGCATGTTAGCCTAATGGTTAAAGAAAGAGGACCCCAAGATACCAGGACAGTAAATCTTCACAGCATAATACTGACGACATCAGTTAAGATCCAGGTTTGGGAAGAGTGAAAAATCATGGCCTAATATTCCATCTACATGGAATTGAATCATTTTGCTAAGTCATTGCTCTTGGAAGATCTAAATATCAGCTACATTATTTGAAAAGTGCCAGATCGGTAAAGAGCAATAATAATGATGAAAAGGATAAATGCATTGTCTGAAGAGGATAAATGTGTTGGGTTTTTTTTTTTTTTTTTTTTTTTTTTTTTTTTTTTTCCCTTGGGGAAAGCCTTGTTGAACTGGAATCAATCTAATTTTTGGTTTGGGTTTTTGGGGTTTTTTTTGTTGTGTTTTGGGTTTATTATAAAGCTCAGTAAGAGTAGCTGTCAGACAAGGTAAATTTTTTTAAATACAGCCTCTGCTGTACTTGTCCTGTGAAGTAGGAGGTGGTTTCTGTTACTGTTATAACATGGATGAATCATGTGGAAAGCAACAGAGAAAAGATATTTGTAGTATCATGGCATAATTCCTTGGTTCACATAATTCCTTGGTTCACATGTAGTCCTGGTCCGCTGTCTCCAAAAGAATGAGATAGAACTAGAAAAGCTGTGGGAAGGGGTGAAAGGCTGGCCAAAGCTGTGGAGCTTGTTCTGTTGGCAGGGAATGACTAAGACTGTTGAATGAGGAGGGTGTAACATCTCAGTTGATCCAAAGAAGGTAAGCAGGTGATGACAATGCACTTGTTTCCTTGATGCAAGGTCAAAACTGCCTTGCTCACAGAAAGCAGAGGTAAATGACTTCTGTGCCATGCACGGCTCGGCTGTGGAAGTCCTGGCCACAGATGATGGATGTTGATGGTGTACATGGATTCAGAAAGGATCTTTATGAATTTATAAAATAAATGTTTATGTCTGTTAGGCATAAACCCTTGCCTCAGAAAATGCCTGAGCTGCAGTGTTGCTGGGATGGTTTTCTGAAAGAAACATCATTATGTGCTGCTGCCCTGTAACAACTATTCCCAAACATCCTCCTATGGTCTGATAAACAAATTCTCTAATGGCTTGAAACTAGTCAAGTATCTTCAGAATTGCATGGCACATTTAAACCTCTCCAAAAGTTTAGAAAAAACATCTGTACCACTGAAAAAGGTACACAGTCAAATTTAGAAAGCTGGGTTCTACAAATAAGTTGATTAATTTTCATTTTATATGGTGCTTTTTTGCTTTGGCTTTAAAGAGCATTGCAAAAATGGGTGAGCAATGTTAACACTGGCAGCACGTGGAGTTTCCCAAGAGCCAAGGATCAAACTTTATTTCTCCTCTCCAATGTACTGGCACAAATTACATGAGGTTTACTCTATAATACAGAGATTTAACATGATGCCTAGTTTTAGCTGTGTGTCTTTCACTGCTAGGGCCTGGTTTGGTCAGAAAAAATGCATTAATGAAGCTGTTGAGGGAAAAAAAAAAATCATAATTCCTATTTGTGCCTCTGATTTTTTTATTTCTAGAAGTGGTTGTCATTTAAGAATAGGACAGCAATCCTACTTGTCTTCCATGCAGAGAAACTAAGTACCTGCATTAGGCTTCTGCTTGAGTTGCATATCTGAGTAATTTTGTACATCTTGAGATGAGTGTCATGACGGGACCCACACAGATGAATTCTCTGTGATGAATTAGAGAAATGGTGAATTTGTAAGTTTCCTGTTTGAACTTAATGTTGGAAGTTGTGTGAACCTGTGTTAAGCAGGAGATTTGCGTAGGCACTTACAATGGTCCCAACTCCTAGAATATGAATTGATCTGCATAAATTAAATTCTGTATGATGGACTTCTATTTTCTGAATACAAACAAGTTTTGGTACTTAGTGAGGTACACCAATTAGAAGATTAAAACTTCTGTATTGGTAATTCTTCTTTAATGCTGAAGAATTCAGTGCTTGTTCTCTGTGTGTACACTAAATGTTTGAATTCTGCTTTCAGAAGCAATGTCTTCTAGGGCTGTACAAAAAATGATTTTTTTTTTTATATAATGCCATTTACAATGTACAGAGCCACAGAACAAGGGAATAAAAAAAATAGGTGTTATTTTATTTTTTTAAAAAAAATCGATTAGATACCCTAACAGGCAAAGAATGATTTTATCTAATATTTTTATTCAGAGGTACTGCTCTTAAATTGCAACAGTATTTCTTTCTCTATATTTGAGGGAGGGGAAAAACCTAAAAAAACCCCCAACCCTCCCCAAAGCTCACCCCCAACCTCTCCTGTACTTCTAGGCTTTTGCAGATAACACTACTAGCTGGTTACTCCCACTAATATAAACCAACAGTAATAATATTTTTTCACAAATTAAAGGCAAGACTGTCCTTAGGTATCACCAAAATAATTTGAAACATCTTGATCTTTGACGTCTCAAAACACACTGGAAAGTGGGATAGGATTTTTTTAAAATGAAGTAAGAATTACCAATGATCAAAAGCCAGAAAGCATTAAATCTGCAAATGTTTCTCTTATTTCTGTATGACAGCATGTGTTATTGAGGAGTTGCATGACTCTGGAGTTTCTAATTTTTAATTTAGATATGCTAGGTATTAAATTGGAAAACTACATGGTGCATAAATGTTTCTGCTCATTACTACCATCAGAATGTCATTGAGGAAAATTGTTTAGGTTTTTCCCCACCCTCATCTAAGTATTAATGGATTTTAAAATCTTGATTAGATATGTTGTAGGAAGGAGAACCTAATTTGAGCTGTTCCATCACTTTGATTCTTTTCTTCCTTAGAAATTATACCATATGTCAAGGATTTTTTATTCTCTTCATTTTCTCCTGTTGAAGGAGAGATTTAAAACGAAATAGTAGTAATTAAAAACTGGAACTTATCTTTTGATTCAGTGGATTTTCCACCACTTGATGCACTTCAATCAAGATCAAATGACTTTCTAAAAGATGTGCTTTATTTCCACTAGAAATTATGGAGCTGTTCAAAGCATCAGCTGGTGAAATTCAAGAGGTCCAATTAGGTGGTTAATCATAACACTTTCTTCCACATTTCAGTATCTGAATTTATTGAAGTTACTGGGCTCTTTGTCAGCCAGTTCTGTCAGACTTCTTGAAGAAGTTCATAGAATATAAACTAAGCCATCGTATAACAGCCCTAGAAACATAGTGCTGGGACAGAACTCCTCGCAGTGGTGCCCCGATTACAGCCTGAATAAGGATTTGCTTTCTGGAATAAGACCTAACAAAGTGTGAATTGTGCTGCACAAATGCATTTCCAGTGCAGGGTTCGGCAGGAGGTCAGAGGATGAGTGCCATTCACATAAATATGAGTGTGAAGTAAAGGAATTAATTTTGGTTAACTGTGCACAAAGGAATCAATGGAATTATTAATCCCAGCAAGCTATTCATTGCTATTTGCTCTTGCAATAGCTATAAACTTTTTTTTTTACTTGAAAGGAGAAATAATTCCAACTAATGGAATTCTGGAGGGTTTTTTTCAGAGCTTTTCTTGAATCATGCCTTTGGAAGTGTTCAACTTTAGAAGCTAAGGCTTCTAGTGTGCCATGTTCAGAAAGTAAATGGGAGAGATCTTAAAAATAGAGTTTATTTACTTGAATAAGTGAACTGGTGCTGTTCTAGGAACCTGCTTCAGTCTCAACCCTAGATGCAAAGTTGGTGTATGATTTGAACTTGTATCAGTGATTCTTTTCATAGCAGCCTAGTGTAAGCTAAATGAGTCCTGAAGGACAGTTCTGTGTCATACCTGTATGACATCTCTACTTCTCTGTCACATTTTAGTTGGTGGATCTGCCTCTATAGCTGACCCATGTGCAGTTCTCTGGAGGATGGGCCTACCCTTTAGTAGGCTGTTGAGGTGAATTTAAAATGTCGGGGTGCCTGGATTTAAGAATAGATTACTTGATTTAACCTGAGTGGGCTAGGGCATCTGAATGAGAGAGTACATCAGCACTGTGTACATGCACATCTTGTCTGGCAGTAATCAACTACATGAAGAGTTTGGCATTTCAGCTGACTTGCAGCTGAGGAAAAAAGCATTTGGAAATGTGCAGCAACGTGCTGAATTAGCTGGGGCAGCTCAGTCCACAAGGAACTGAATTGTAGGTGTGTAATTTTACCTAGAAGGCACCATTATTTCATTATGTGTAGCTTACTGGACTTTACTGCAGATCATGATGATGCCTTGTTACAACTGGGCATACTGTAACCTGATGTAATCAGGCCAATAAAGTGTTGAAAACACTCAGAGTTGAATAATGCTGCATACTTGCCCTACAAAAGGGAAAATTGGTTCCATCTGCTCAAATTAAATGTTGATTTAGACCTCATTTTCTGAAATGTAAACCGTGCTTTTGAAAGGATTGCTTGGTAAATACTTTTGGTTTTATTATATGGATTTAGAAATAAATTGAAGAGAACTTCAGGTCTGCCTTGTCTTCCTCTGGAAAAGGTTTCATTCAGTTAAGCAGTGTATTTCAATGTAAGTATATACAAAACAGCCCCTTTTGTCAGCTCAGCACTTTGTATACCTGATTGAGGGCTATTAAACTCAAATTTGATGCACTGGCAGAGTTAGGCGAGTCTTGTTTAACATAATTAAAATTCTGTGGTCAACTTTTTTCCCCCCGCATTCCACAGCCAAAAAAAGCCAATGTGTGCTGCATGAATGGCCTTTGTAGACAATCTGTTTGTCTCGGCTGAACTGCTTTGTTTTTAGTAGATGTCTTCTGTATGGTCATTTTTGAATGTCTCTTCAGGGTGAGTTAAACTGCTAATACGAGTACCTAGAGTGATCTGGAGGTCTGTTCAATCTCAAGGAGCCTTAAGGTTCAAACAAGGGTCTGCTGAAGAGCAAATCAGTTAATGGTTAAGACAAAATGTAGTGAGCCAAATAAAGAAACCACAGTTCACATAGCTGACATCATCCTATAATATCTCCCAGACAACACTGTGCTTTCTAATGTGTTTGATCCATTTTTTTTCTTCTGTAGACACAAAGATTTCAATTGACTTGAGTGCTCCAGAATCCAGATTCTCAAAGGTATTTGAGTACTTAAAGATACGCATGGAAATTTCTTGAGATTAAAAAATAATGCATAAGTACTTAATTCCCATTTGTGATTTTAGGGGCACTGATTTGCATTTCTAGATACTGAAATACTTTAGAAGTCCAATAGACAAGAAGGTTTTCCATTTTTCTGTGTGGTCTCTCAGGCACCCATTTGCCTGCTACACAAAGCATCAGCGTGGAAAGAGGTGAGAAAAGAGTGGAAGCTGAAGAGCTGATGTTACTGAGCTTGTTTACCACAGTGAGCAATCCATTTGACACGTTTGGTGCTTGTTTATGGAGATGTGATGTGCGGGATGAGAAACTGTGACTGTCTGATGTTTAAAACATGACTGAACGCTTGATCTCTGACATTCCCAGTGTTTGTGTTGACAGCCAGCGTATAGAGAGAAGTCTCAGACACTGCCTTGTAGCACAGCCTCCTCTCAGATACCAGAGTCACTTGTGAGGCTTTTACCAGCTCTTTTCTTGGGCAGCAAAGATGGGCTGTCGTTTTTTGCAGTACTCTATTCTCCCTAATGGTGGTGAGGTACTTTTCAGTCAGTGTGCTCCTGCTGGTTTTTTTTT